>PVKU01006185.1:0-108703 GCA_004027475.1 Anoura caudifer
ATTTAACACATCTAAGCTACCAGCCAAAGGCTATAGATATGTTAAAGGACCATGCCGTGGATTAGCAGCTCTTCATGTCCCTGCTCCATGTGTCCCTTCCCCCAACTCATACCTGTGGGGGAGGGGTGAGGACATCTTATATGTCCCTCTAATATTTCCTGGACACCGTGAGTTCTGGGCCCCATTCCAACTCCCTTTTGGGGCCCCCCTCTTGGCTGCACCCTGTTACATTACTATGAAATGTCTCTTTTGTCTCTGTTAATATTTTTTCTACTAAAATCTATTTTCCTATTATTTATATACCCCCTACACATTTTTGATAATTAACGTATGCTTGACATACTTTTTTATCCTTTACATTACAATCTGAGTTTTTATGTATAAAGTGCCTCTGATAGCCACGTATATTTCAGTCTTGATATTTTTTCATCTAGACTGATAAGTTTTGCCTTCTTTTTGGAGTATTTAGAACTACCATGTCCAATGCAGTAACCACTAACCACATGTGGCTATTTAATATATTAAAATCAAAAAATTTTTAATTTGAATCTTCAGTCACCATAGCAACAGTTTAAATGTTCATGTAGAGAGTATAGACCATATGTAGACAGGAGGCATGTCCCTTGCCACTGAAAGCTCTATCATACAGTTCTGATTTACATACTTCACACTTATGAAAATATTGATATGACTAGGTCAAATCTACTGTTTTCACATTAGTTTCATATTTAATTTTATTTTTAAATATAGTTTACTTTTAATATTAATCTGTATTAACTCCAGGTGTACAGTATAGGGGTTAGGTAATTATATAACCTATAAAGCACTCCCCTCCATGTTTCAATACCTAGGGTACTATATATAGTTATTACAATATTATTGACTATATTTCTTATGCTATACTTTCCATTCCCATGACTATTCTGTAACTACTAATTTATACTTCTCAGTGCTTTCACCTTCTCTCCTTTCCCCCAAGCACCATTCCTTCTACTAACCATTAGTCAGTTCTCTATGAGTCTGTTTTCATTTTGTTCTTTAGTTCTCATATATAAGTGAAATCACATGGTATTTGTCTTTCTCTGGACTGACTTATTTTACTTAGCATTATACCCTCCAGGTCCATCATTGCTGTCACAAATGGTAAGATTTATTTCTTTTTATGGCCGAGTAATATTCCATTGTCTACATGTACCACAACACTTTTATCCACTTGTCTATTAATGGGCCCTTGGGTAGCTTTCATATATTGGCTATTCTAAACAACACTGCCATAAACGTAAGAGTGCATATATTATTTTGAAGTAGTGTTTTGGGTCCAAATGTACTTTTTTTACCTTTTCTATTTGTGCCATCTGTTTTTATTATTTTTCTGCATCCTTTTTGAATAATTAAATATTTTTTAGTATTCTACTTTAACATTTTTTTTAATCTTTTAGAGATGGGGAAGGTAGGCAGATAGAGGAAGAGAAACACTGATGTGCGAAGGAAACATCATTCAGCTGTTTCTCAGAAACCCTTAACTGGGGACCTGGCCAGCAATCCAGGCATGAGCCCTGACCAGGACCAAACAGCGATGCCTCAGTTTGTGGAATGACACCCAACCCACTGAGCCACACCAGTCAGGGCTTTAGTTTTCTACTTTGCCTGCACTGTTATATACATATACCTCACATATATTTTTGTACATGTATACATTGACACAAATAACATTGTTATGCATTATACCATATATTATTATAAATAGTTTACAGGTATTACAGGTATATACAACATATATGCATGCATTTCTCATACAATGTGCATCTTTAATTTATCATTTCTTCAGTTATATTATTTCATATATATTGTAACAATATTAAACAGTATATTTTTACTTCGCCCTTCTGCCTTTATTGCTATTATTATATATACTTCTTCTACATGTCATAATCCCCATGATATTTCTTATTTTCTATAATAATTAATTATATTTTGATAAGAAATTATTTTTTCTTGTGTAGGCTGAAAGAAAAATTTCACATGGTATTTTCCTTTACTATTTTAAAGATCTTTTTTTTGTCTTCTGAACAATAATTGCATAATTTTCAAAAAGTCATCTGCAAAAATTATCTTTTTCTATTTTTATTCTGACTAATTTTAAGTTTATTGTGTAATTCCTAGTTTTTAGAAATTTTATTACTCTATGCCTTGATGTGGACTTCTTTTATATTTATCTTGCTTAGAACTCATTGAGTTTCTTGGATCTGTGAGCTTAGCTTTCTTAAAATTTGGGAAAATTTAAGTCTTTTTTAAAATAATTTTTTATGTCTTCCTTCCTTTTTTTGAGATCAGTTCTTATTCTATTCATTTTTTTAGTTATTTTTCTCTGTGTGTTTTAGTTCATTTAGTTCCTATTGATGTATTTATGTATCTTATATACAACAAATTACCATAGACCAGATGGCTTATAGACAATATAAACTTATTTCTCACAGTTCTAGAGGCTGAAAGTCTGAAATCCAGGTACTGGAAGATTCAATGTCTGTTGGGAACTCCCTTATTCAATTATAGATTGCCTTCCTCTCACTGTGTTCTCACATGATGAAAAGGCAAGAGCTTTCTAAGGTCTCTTTTATAAGGACTCTAATCTCATTCATGAGGGGTTCACCCTAAGCACCTTCGAAAGGCCCCACCTCCAAGTACCATCACACTAAGATTTAAGTTTCAGGCCTGGCTGGGGTGGTCAGTGGATTGAGTGCCAGCCTGTGAATCGAAAGTTCGCTGGTTCTCAAAGACAACCGGTTGATGTTTCTCTCATGCAGCAGTTTCTTTCCCTCTCGTTCTAAAAGTAAATACAAATAAAATCCTTTAAAAAGATTTAAGTTTCAACATATGAATGTTGGGGGACATAAACCTTCATTCTAAGCAGAGGTGTCTAACCTGTGTCTCACGGGCTGCATGCAGCCCCAGATGGCTATGCAGGTGGCCCAATGCAAAATTGTAAATTTACTTAAAACATTAAGAGATTTTTTCGTGATTATGTGTCTCAATGTATTTGATGTGTGACCCAAGACAACTCTTCTTCCAGTGTGGCTCAGAGGCACCAAAAGGTTGGACAACCCTGGTAGCATTATGTGTATTTATTTTTCCTTCCAAAGCATATAATCTGCTTTCAAGCCCATCCAGTAATTTTTTTTTACTTTTTATATTTAAGTTTCTTTGTCTAGAAATTCTATTACTTTTAATTTTTATAGTTTCCTTTTCTCTTCTTCTTATGTTCAACTTTAATTCTTTGAAAATATTGAAATGTTTTGAAGTTCTTGCCTGCTTATTCAAACATCTCATCATCTCTGGTTCTGTTTCTATTGACATATTTTATTCTGATTGGTGGTCACATTTTTCTTCTTTTTTGTGTATCTAGTAATTGTTGACTGAATGTTAAGTATTATAAATCTTATGCATTGAGTATCTAGATTCTGTTATCTTCCTGTGAAGAATGATGATCTTGTTTTGTTAATCAGCATGATCATGTCAGTTAGGTTTAAAGCTTTGTTAGGGTATCACTAGAGTAGCCTTTACTCTGGGTATAGTTTAGTCCTCCTATTAAGAATGACTTATAGTCCTGGCTGGTGTGGCTTGGTGGATTGACTGCCAGCCTGTGAATCAAAGAGTCACTGGTTCAATTCCCCGTCAGGGCACATGCCTGGGTTACAGACTAGGTCCTCAGTAGGAAGCACACAAGAAGCAACCACACCTTGATGATTCTCTTCCTTTCTTTCTCACTCCCTTCCCCTCTAAAAATAAATGAATAAAATTTTTTAAAAAGAATGACTTATAATTAATGACTCCTCCAGAATTCTGATGATAATAAAATAATGTCTCTTCTCTGAGGCTGGTTGGAAATGACTTGTCTCCCAGTCCTTTTATTCACCTTCAACTCCCTTGTACTTTTTTTGCATGATTTCACAGTTTTAACTTTCACATAAGAAGTTTGATATGCACTTACAAATCCAAGGGCACACCCACACACCCTCATAGATTTCTGGAGCTTTATCCGTCATAACTACCCTCCTCGTCTGCCATGTACTGCTTGGGTTTTCTCTCCTGGCACTGAGTTCATAAACCTGTATCCAGGCAAAAAAGTTGATCAATCTCTAAGTGCATGTAGTGTGTTTCTTTTTTTACAAGGCATACAGTTTTGTACTGTCTATTTTTCATTATCATAAAACAGCATTTTTATGTTTTTCCCAGTGTTCAAGTAGTTTATATATTTAAAAAAGTAAAACTCAGTACTAATTAGTCCATCATGTCTGGGAGTAAAGTCTTAAAGTTACACATTTTAAGTAATAAAAAAACCCACTAAATACAGACATAATGATAATTCATCTTAATGATCTAAGAAATGTAATGAACTAGAACAATTTTAAGAATCATAGCCTGAGTCTATTCTATTACTCTTCATATTAACAATGTCACCTTTGAAATGGATCACAGGCTTTAAATTTTTTTTCAAATTATGTTTTAATAGCTCCTCACAAGTTGTACTTTAAAAAAATATGAAAAGATCAAGAACAGAAGAAGATTTTGTTAATCCAATTAATAGTTTTCACAAGCCTATATAATTATGTCAGATTATTTAATTTATTATTTACATTATTAATAGTGAGGAAATCACAGCACTATTTATTAATAAGCTAGGGACTTATGTACTAAAATACATTCTCTAAGTAATTAATCACAGAATTACAAATTGGCAATAAATATGCAGAAATTTTGTTTTAACAAGTATCATTAAAGGTTAGAAAATTAGAGTTGATTTACAAAGTAGGATATCCTCCCCTCAAAACAGTATCTTGTCTTTATATAAAAAGCATATATAATTTTAAAAGCATTATAATTTATAAAGAAAATGTGTAAGTAAAAATACCATATATGTGAAAAGGATAATAAATTAACATTATTAAAACATTCTAAAAAAAGTAAAAGCTTCAAAATATTGTTTTATATTTTATCTTTTAAGGAAATAATTAAATTATATGATTAAACTGTATGGTAAAATGTAACAGTGTTAAAATCTTTCAACATATTATAGGGAAAATATAATATAGGATCTATTTTAAATTAATTATATGTTCAATAAATAATTTTAATGTCAATTACATATAATTTTTAAATTATTATTATTTAAAGAAGGAAAGATGCTAAAATGTAAGTTCTTGGATGTTGTCACATGAAAACATGATCCTTGGAAGAGTAAATGACACAAGAGAAATCAACCTCACAGGCTAATAACAAAATACAATAATTTTATGTGGAAGTTGTGTAACTCTATCTAGAAAAGGATAGTACTTAACTAGATTTTAAAATATAAAAAATATTAAAAATTGAAATGTAAAATAAAAAACACAAAGAGACATGGAAAAGAGAAAGAGAATTTAATATATGGGGAAAATGGAATCAAAGACACCTATGAGAAAAGAAATATAATCTATACAAATTTATAGGGTTTTTAAAACTTCATAACTCTGTAGAGAATCAGCTTTTTAAACTGCAGAATTTAAAACTAAATACAAATTTTAAGATTTTGACCTAATATTGTACATTAAATTCTACTCAAAACCTCATTTAAAGTTTATTAAACATAGTTCCACCACTTCTGTACAATAGGTTGAGGAAATTAATGTCTATCTCATACTTAAGACAAAGTTTTTAAGCTGAGAAGGAACATGATCAGGTCTCTGATTTTTTATAACAGTTCTATTAGTGTGGATAGATGGCTGATTGGAAAAGAGAGTAAAGGAAAATGGAAGCAAATGAGCCTAGTAAGAGAGCATTGTGTCATTTATCCTTTAATTCTTGCAACAAATCATTAGAGAGTGCCTGCTATGAGCTAGACACTGGATACCGGACACCGTGACCACTATACAGAATAAAGTAGACAAGGTCCCCCTGCATAGCACTTACCTTGCAGTGAAGAAACAAATAATAAAGAAATAAAATTTTAAATGGGTCACTAGAAATGGTTATGAAGGAAACACTTATGAGGGAACTTATGAAGGAAACAAATAAGGTGATAGAACACTAATTGTAAGGCAGAGGCTCCATAAATAGGGTGTCAGGAAACGCTCTCTTAGGAGGTGACACATACGTGGAGATATGACAGAGCCCAGGGCTCCAATGAGTGCAGGGGCAGTAGGCAGGAGAGAAAATACTTGGGAGATGTTTGAGATAGTGAATTAGCTAGACTTGCTAAGGAACCGGATATGGGGATTTAGGGATTATTCTAAAGTTTCAGGTTGGAGCAACTGGCTGTCTGGCAGCATTAATAACTGAGATAGGAAAGACAGGAAGACTGCCAGGTGTGAGTTAGATATGTTGAGGTAATTGACATTGGAGATGTCCAGTTGGCTATTTCCAGTTCTTCTGAAGGCATGTCACAGTCATCCCATGAACAGACCACAAAGTCAAGGGAATGGATTTCCCTATGCAGTTGAGGAATGGATGTAAGGGAAAAAAATAAGAAGACATAAAGAGCCTACAAACAAGAGGAAGTAGACAAAATAATATGCTCAATTGTACCATAAATTAATGAAAAAGCAAAGGAATATTCAACTATTAAGACTAACACAATCACCTGAGCATTTGGGGAAAAAATTAATTAGATCTTTACTAAACAGCATACATAAAATTACAAACAACTTTAATGATTTAGTGTAAAACAATGACAGATTATTTTAAGAAGTGACATATGACTACAGCAAGGAAGATATTAACAAAATTACTGTAGAAATAAAAATAATATTTGTGGTATATACCAAAAACAATCAACTAGAAAATGAGAACTCAGCCTACTTGTTTGGAAAAATTCTATCTGGAAATTACAAAAATAAATGAGTCAGACTGATAGGGAAAACAATGCTTCTAAAAATCTGTATAACCTGAAAAAGAGACCTAAGTAGAGGGTTTTGCCATACTCTTGGATAAAATACTAAACATTATAAAGAGTCTCCCCAAGTTAATTTATAAAACTAATGTGATCAAAGATTATATATGTATTACTTACAAATAAAAAACATTTATCTTTTTTTTTCTTTTTTGGCTTGTCCATTTTGGAACCAACCACTATTTGATTTGTGATAGAAGGAGCCTTGCCTACCGGTAGAAAGATAAATGATTTGTTGGAAGCTGATGGGAACAAGACTGTTAAGCATTTTCACTCAGGTGCTCCCACTGAACAGCAGGTCCTCATAACATCGTTTTGTTCAATGTCATTTTGTTATAACATTGACGAAATGCCATGGGAACTTAACTCTGTTTGTACTATTAGCTTATGACAAAATTGGCCTTGTTATACCTCTTTTCCAAGAACCTATCAATGACATTAAATGAGGACTTACTGTATATGAAGTACTGTTGGAGAACAGGGCATGTTACTACATAATCGTGTATCCATGAGAACCTCTCAGTTTCCAAACCCCTAGTTCCCCCCAGTCACCTTGGGGGAACTACAAACATCAGCATCCCAACAGAGCCCAGCCAGGTAAAGATTACTTATGGGGTAGAGAACATAAGCAGGCAGGCAAATACCTAAAACAGAAAAGCCTTAACTTCATGTGCCCAACTCCTCCTCCCCAAATCATCAGCTAGAAATGTCACCGCTCCTCTGGTGGAGAAGAGAGAGGGAGGGGACAGAGAGGCAGGGGTGTTAATCCATGTCCTACAAGTGGAACGGGAAGGCAAGCAACAGCAGAGAGCCACCCCTTCTTACAGAGACTAGAAAAGAAAGTAGAGATTTAAATGTGTCTTTGGTGTTACTCTAACACAGAAGAGATAAAAATTTCAAAGAATACTTAATTTGCAGTTATTAATATAAATTATAAAGCATATTGTAAGAAAGTTTCTACCACTTTAAAAGAAATTTATTCTTTTCAGACTATCTTACATAACTTCATCAGTAGACAAACTCAAAGCCCTTATATGAAACATAAAATGTATCATTAACCTCACCTTAAATTTTAAGATTATAGAATGTTTCCCAATCAGCACTCTTCTGAAGGAGAAAACCAGGGTTGAAATTTATATCGTTAAGTGTCAAATAATGTTCTTTAGAATCCAAATATCCTACCAACCTATTTTGCCTTACATTATATCATAATTTAATAGATCAAAATGTTTCCATAATCTACATGAAGGCAAAAATTATAAAAGGGAATATATAAAGAATGAAAAAGTGCTTGTAGATTCATTATAACTAGTGTAGTGCTATGGCAATTTTCAACTGAAGGAACACTTACATCAAAAGAGGTATTGAGAAAAAAATGATTTGACAGACTCTCTTAATTTTCAGTTAGTGAGCAAAATGCCCTTACATAACTCAAACACTCTGTTCTTGTCAGAATAAGTACTCTCAAAACATTCTAACTGGATTAATTTGGGGAATGGCTAGAGGTGATACTCAGGAAAAAAGGTCAATTTTAACTTTTTTACTTATTTGATCTTTTCTTCCTGTTCCCACACTGGAGAAATAGCCAACTTAATATGACTACAACTCCTCCCTCCCAGCACATTGAAATTCAGATGCAGGCCAGAAGGTCTGACACCTCTTTCGGTTGTTTTGGTGATGAGTGCTTCAAAAGATTGTTCACTGACCCTAAGAGCAGGCAGATTACCTGCACATGGTGTAGAACTCAAGCTTGCCCTGTGACTTGCTTTGGCCAAGTGAAACAAGAAATGCAGTAGTTGATGTTTGTCATTTTGCGTGCTTCACCTTGCTTCTCCCTGACTTTGTCCTGAGGACTAGCAATATTCCAGATAATCACCACGGGCCTGGGTCTTCGTGTGGTGTGTAGTGTAAAACAGAAACATTGCTGCAATTAAACCTTGAGAATTTGAAGTTGCTGCTGATTGCACCAGTCTGTACCTATGCCTACAGATAGCAAGCATCCTAGGAGTGAAACAGCCTTCTGTCTACTTCCTTCCTCTGGGTTAAAAGTAAGTTTAAAAAAAAACCTTTTTAAGTGTTTGACTGATTAAAATAGAAAAATGGTCATCTCATTTAGTAATCTCTAGACCTAATCCCTTACCATTGTTGCTTCTGTAACAGCTGGTAATTGCTTACTAAATATAAAAGCTTCATTTTAGTCTTTCCTTAAAAAAAATCATCTGATATCTGATGGATATATGAATGTGAATGACCATTTATTAAAATAAAAAAAAATAATGCCCACTTTTCCCACTAGGAGAAAAATGCATTATTCTCTGATTCCTGAATCAAAGAGGCTTCTATTTATTTTTTACTCTGAGCAAGCATATTTTAAATTAATAAGAGAATGAATAACGATGGTGATTTTAGAAAACTATGTAATTTTTAAATGAAAAACACTAATCTTAACGCTTTCTTAGGCAAAGAAGTTTATGGCCTACTAAAGTGAGCTCAATGCTTTCAATTAAAATAACACTGTTAAAAACAGTCTCTACAACCTTTATTTGAATTGTACTTCTGTTGCAAGAGAAAAGCTGCCAAATATGTCTGGAATTGATTAATAGTAAGAATAATTGCCTCCTACTAATTTTAATCTTTTGTACCATTTTGCCTCTCATGGGATAAACATGAGGACTGTGTGGTTTTATCATCAAATCTGAATCTAATGGTTCCCTTGCCAGCAGCCAATGAGGTGCAGGCACAAATTAACTAGATTGAGGATTATATTGCTTGGCTGTTTGAAAATTTATATTACTGCAAAGCATGCAGGCAAAGAATAGCAGATGGGAAACACTGAGCAAAATTTTCGTTCCGGATATTGCCCATCTGTTTCACTTTTTGTATTTTGAAATTAAAGTACTCTACACATCCTAATTTTTCTTCTTTCCTTCTTTCTTGTGGTTCTATAAATTATTTACTCACATTTTCAGTGGTAAACTAGCAATATAGAGTTGATGATTTCCATATAAGCAATCATAATTACAAATTCATATTGTGTGCTTACTGGATTGCAGTCACTTTTAAATGTCTTACTATTTTCTTAATAACCACTAAATAGATACATTTATCTCCACTTTACAGTTTCAGAAATTGAACACTAAGGAGTTCAAGACAGTTACCCAGTTCACTTTGTTAGGAAATGGCAGAAAAAGGATTCTGTGCTGTTGTAAAACATCAAGCCTTGGGAAAAAATTATTTTGCTCTAAAGTTCAAGGTATTTGCCTATTATTCAATTTTAGAGTTTTACTTATAATCAAACTTAAAGTATATTTTGCTTAAATTCTCTGAAATTGATCAAAATTTTTCTAAAATCAAATCATCTTACATGTTTTAAAGATTTGTAGGATTTTATAAGTGGTGAGCTTTTAAGTACCAAGCCATTGAATTTCAGATTTGGAATGGACATTAAACATCATCTTATGTAGCACTTGTCAAAAGTCTTTGAACAGTGAAACCCTCCCTTGAAATAAAGTCTGCAATAAAAATTGAATGTATCAAAACAGTAAGGTGTTCGGATCGCAGTGCTTGAATGTAACTGGGTGTGCTGGTGTGGGGGATGGGGTCCTGGTAGGGGGGAAAGGACCTGGAACCCTGCCCATCAACAGCTCTCTGTCCTTTTCCCTCTCTCGCCTTAGCAGTGGTCTCTGATACTCCTTTTTGGACCCCTAGTAAATCAGCAATTCCTACATAAAACTAATCAAGCTTTCTGATGACAATATCTACTTAATAAAAAGATAATGTTTATTGTATAGACCTCAGTTTAACTAAAAATTTACAGATGGTCCCCAAATGCAACCACCTACCTTTACCTATTCTTTCAATTCTCAGAAGTCAACCTATGCCACCAAAATGAGTCTGTAATACAACCTTAAAGGTTTTAGGAGAAATCATGTATTTAGAAATGCAGGGGAAAAAAAGAGTCATAGAATGTAGAACTAACCTTGGGAGCAGGTTTATAGGCAGAGCCAACCCACCAACACGGTGTTTCATCAACCCATATTTAAACCCTTCCCACATTTACATGCAAATGCAGTGGTGTAGATAGTAGTGTAAATTAATTAAAAAGAGGTAGATAATATAAGAACATGGATCTCTTTAGAACTTGTAGTGAAGCAGGTCAGTGCTACACTTCAATAACTAGGTTAGTAAATTAATTTTAGGCAAAGAAGTAGAAGCACCAAAGGATCAGTAAGTAGGGTGGGAAAGTGTGTTTTGTTTTTAAGTCCTAAAGACAAGAGAACTCTCTCTCTCTTTTTAAATCTCCTACTGCATTCCATAGTTGTCTCTCCATAGGACCGGAAATGCACATGGTGCTATCATCCTGTAATAGGACTAAGTTGGCCTGTGAAGGTTGGCTTAGTAACCAACTTAATTAAGTTCACAATATGTTTCTCTTTAGAAATTATCCAAATCCAAAATAATCAACTTGTAAATAAATTGTTAGAAATAAATCTGCTCCTATATTGGTGTTGTCCTTACACACACATAGTGTTATGATCCATTAGGCTCTCAGATCTAAAAAACAGTTAAGGACACTGATCTAATTCTTGGCATACACATTTACAAGCATGCCTCTCATCTATAATAATTCCCTCACATACAATCTATCACGATATAGCTTGAGGAGATCCGGAGCATCTGGACATTCCACAGAACAGCATGCTGCTCCCCCTCTATCCCAATAACATCATGCTAAAGGGGTTACAAAAGCGACAAGAAACAACCACATCAGAAGCCTTGGTAAGACAAATAAGCCCCAGAAGAGGAAAAATAAACTATGATAATTCAGTGGTCTACTATATCAGTTAAATGTGAGGGGTCATTGCTCTGGGACATGCCAGTATATCCTTTTGAAGGGACATTGTATCTTATACCTCCCAACATTGAAAAGGAAGCACAGTTGTCAGTGAACCTCCTGGGGTTCCCTCAGCTTTCCCCCTGGGAGTATGGTATAGCTTTCTCCCTGGGAGAGAATGTTGGTTTCAAGTTATTATCTTGCTAGGAAAGGAAGGCCCTCCCTTCCATCTGACCCTTCCTATTATAGTAACCTATAAATCGTATCCCATGGTTCAGATGAGTAAATAGGAGCTGCTACTAGGCATTTTAATTTATGCATGCCAATCACACACTCAACATCTGATAGAATATGAGATGATGTGCAGACCTTACCGGTTGACAACTTAACAATCAACCCTCTCTCCACTCTTGCTAACATTCTCACTTTAATTCAGGGAGTGATATGCCCAGCCCAAGTGAATGCACCGTGACAAACCTTTCTTGTTTTTCCTATATCTTCTTATTATCAGGGTGGACACATACAATACAATCCTAGCAATGATATCTTAGTAGAGTGTGCCAGATTGATGTTATTTCTTATAAAAGTGATTGCTTTATAAAAGAAGAAATAGGCAGCAGATTGCGCCTTTTTCCCTTAAGTTGACACTGCTTTGAATGTGAAGGTGGAGAGAGGAACCACAGTGGCCATTCTTTAACGCAAGGAAATGGGAAAGAGAAACCGAGCACAGCCTCTGGCACCGCAGAGCTGTTGAATGCATTGACAGCTACTTACCTCCACACCTCTTGCTATGGGTGCAACGTGAATGCTTGCTTATTTATACCACTCTAGTTGGATTTTCTATTATTGGCAGGCATATATAATCTTAATGAATACAGACGGGTTCATCCAGGACTAAAGAAAGGTTTACATAGGTTAGAGTTCCATTTGTCACTTAACTCCCTTAAGCCTTAGCCCTTCCCTGTGGCTCATCAGCATACTTATTCCCTTACCCTAAACCAGTGTTTGTTTGGGCTTTTGTTCCCGATGATTCATGAGGGAATTTCTTTTTTCACGGGCACATTCCTCCTGGTTAAAGGTACCTTGTATATTTGTGCTTTTTCTGAGAAGTTCTTCTTCCTGGGGGTCTAACAACCTTTAATCCAGGGGCCAAGGACCTGGAAAGAGACGGAGGACATACACACTCAAGCCAGGCCTCTGTTCCCCAGACCCAGAGTTTTTGGTATACATAAATTAAGCAGGGCCCTAAAAGATTGTCCATCTTTTTTCAGTGCTAGAAATTCTGTGGTCAAGTAGACACTGCAAAGTGACAATAACACCAGAACACCTTTTTGTATGACCATATATTTCCAAGTTAGTCTTAATGATTTCAAGGTAACCAGCCCTAGTTTGACTCTGAAAATGACACACTCCTGTGGCTTCTGTACATTAAAGAGTGGGAAATGTGACAAAGTAAGGAGGGATATCAGTGCTTCATATACACTAAATACACTACAAAATGTCTAACTTATTCTATATTGACTTTTTCTTCTATATCATACTAAGGAATTTCCTGCACCTTACTTAACATAGTGACAATACTAAGTCTAATGCAAAGTAGAAGTAAAAAATTTCAATCACTTTTACCGGCTCAAGAATTGCCATATGATCAATCCAAACCAGTAAGTTTAAGCTGATTCAAAACTCTGTTCTCTCCTCCTTGCCCTAGATTGGCAGCAGCAGATGTCTTCTGTAAAAGTCTGACAGTAAATGTTTTTGGCTTTCAATGTGGGACAGCCTGTGTCACAACAATTAAACTCTGCCATTGTGATGATGAAGCAGCCATAAAGAATATGGGATCAAATGAGCAGAGCTGCATTCCCATAAAATTTTATTTATCAACAGTCGGTTGAGCAGATTTTGTCCATAGGCCACCTCTGATTTAGTTCCTCAAACAAATCTTACATATATTAAACGGATTTTTACTCATATAAGTTTGCAAGTTCTTGCAACTCATTTGAGCGTGTGCACAAATGCATGTGGTTTTGCCAGTTTTGACTCTGTGATTGTGCCCCTAAAGCATGCTATAATCTCACTTCTTATTGGTTGAGAGATGAGGAAACTACAGGGACAGGGCATGGGTAGAATTGGTTTCCTCCTGCAAGTAACTCCCTTGAGTGAACCAAACAAGATGGGTAATTTCATCAAAAGGGATGAGAGGCACCTTTCAGGAGGCAAAGGGAGAGGGGGATGCTCAGAAAGCACTGTAAAATCAGGTTTCTCTGAATTTTTCATATATCTCAATTTTAATTATGGGTAGTTTTTTTCCCCAAGGAACTGTGTCATCTTTTTTTTTACAGTCTGTGCCATCTTTTTAAGATGTTCATGTACTTAGCAAGAAAAATCTCTCATACTCATTGAACTGTCCATCAAACACCACTCAAATAGCCACTGGTCACTCACAGCCTTGCTTTGATTGTTATTTTACAGTAGATGACCTCAGGGGATAATTTAATTAGTGGCTTGGGTACCACATGCCATTGGCTACCAAAGACCTGTTCTTTAATATTTGCTAAAGTTTTCTGCCTTTAGGCAAGTTAACAAATCCCAGACTTCTCAACATGTGTGTATTTATGTGCTCTCTTCACACTCCCATTTTCCCTTAGGCTTGTTGGTTGCAAACATTTCTGGTCCTAATTTTTATTATCCTGACATCTTCACTGAGAACAACAAACACTGACACTGGTGGAATCCCCATAAAATAATGTTTTGAAAGAAATTCCAAAGAGATTGGACAAGCAGACTCTGAGACCTCACAACCAGAGCAGCAGCCAAATTATACCCTCTAAACTTGCAACTCCTTGGGCCGCTGTTACTACTACTGAATGTTCAAAGCCACAGGAAGTACTGCTAACAATTCTGGATGTCACTGTCAGAACTACGGCTATTGCTGCCCCAGGAAGCTGGTTGTCCGGCTATAGTTGTCTCGTTGTCTCTGTCTTACCTCAAACAGATAGATTCATTCATACACACACACACACACACACACACACACACACACACACAGAAGATAGATAGATAGATAGATTGATAGATATCTCATTATCTCATAATTCCAAGTGCTGTCTACACACATTTGGTTTCAAGACTATGTTCAAGAGAAGTTATACATGCAAGAATCCTGAATACTTGCCATTTAAACTTGTTTATAAGATAGTCAACTCTTGCTCCTCCCAAGAATTTTTAGGTGGGGAATTCCCTGTGTACAGGAAGATGATCTGTATAATGAACAACTTAAACAAACAAATAAGTGTAAAGGCAATTAGTCAATATTGATTGTTAATATTTATCAAGTTCTTATATTCCAGGTACTGTTATGAGCTTTCTATCTTTAAGTTAATTTAGTCTTCTTATTACTTCATTTTTCCCCCCACTTTTTGAAGAGGAATCTAAAATACAGTGAGGTTAGATAGCTTCTCTGAAGTCACAGCACCAAGTGACAGAAAATATTCTATGTCAAGCCTGTCAGAGGACAAATCCACTCTCTTACCTATTATCAGCCTTATTTGTGATTACACAATTAACTTCTAACAAAGTCCAAAGTATATAGTAATTTTAACATGTAATATTGTTTATCTTTTGGGGAAAATGATAAAGTGCTAAAGAAATGACATATGAAAGAAGAATGTAAAATGTGATTGAATGTAAAACTTGACTCAGATTAAAACTCTTTCCTTAGGCCTAAAATTTCTTAGTATCCTAAAATTGAATCAGAAGACTCTAGTTATAAAATTCTACTTGACTTTAGAACATACTGTAAACCTCTGGCTAGACCTTGGTAATCATTTTTTCTTCTTTGGAACAATGGCTCAATATCCTGCTTTCTGGATAACATTGACAAAGACAATAAAGGAAGTGATGTCACCAGAGGTACTTTTCTCTTTACTAGACAATGGAATAGCAAAAAATATAAATTCTGACATTGATAGCAGCTATGTTATGGTGAAATGCTTACTTTCAAGGTTTAAAAAATTTATTTCACATAAATTTTCCTTTGTTTATGAGTATTTTTACATTTTAAGTTAATAGTATTTTTATATGGATTTTGAGGTAGCTTAGCCAAAAAAAAAAGAAAGAAAATAATGAAAAGACCAAATAAAGTAATAGATTTGTATTATTTGCCAGATATAATGGTCTCAATCCTTCTCAGTAAGAGATATGAAACAAAATAGATGTTCTGTAATTGTTTATTGATTGAAGAAATTTCAATACTTTGACTCATCACTGATAGTCTGTCTACACTATTCTTGTCAGGTTCTCCAGCCTCTTTTGCACTCCACTCCAGCCTGCATTTTCTTGCCTCTTTATCTCAGCAGCTGATTCTCCCTTATAGTTTGTTGAAAACAGGAGGCACACCTAACATGAGCTCTCAGCATTCTTCCTGTTCCATTTCAATTTCCTCCTCCTCCTCGTACTGTTTCATTTTGTTCCTTCTGTCCCCCTTTCATTTTCTCTCTCTTCTTCCTCCTCTTTCTTCTTCCTTCTTCCTTCCTTTCTTTTTCTTCAGGAAAGACCAGCTAGAAGAGCAGATTCAGAAAAAAATGGTGATAAATTGGAAGTCAGAGCCATAGGTTGGGTTTCAAGGACAAGATTGCTGTCTCTGAAAAGGAAGCTTAACATACCAGCAAGGTCAGATAGTCCATAATCCTAAAGGAGACAGGGGACTAAAAAGGATGATTAAGGAATTTGATGACACAAAAGATAATCTGTCTGTTTCAGTAGCCAAGAATTTATTGAAGGGCCATTATGGGTGAAATCAGCCCAAGAGCATGAAAATATAAAAGCAAATAAGACACTGCCCTTGACTGGAACGTCTCACAGTCCAGAAGAGGTGGCAAGCCAGATAAAATATAGTAAATATTCTACAACAAAATCTTCTACAAAACAAAGAGAGAACAGGCATACAGTGCTATGGGAAAGCATATGAAGGAATGTAATTACTTCAAACTTCCCTAAAAGTAGACCCTGAGCCAAGAATTCAAATGCAAGCTTTTGCAGGAAGGAAAAATGGCCATTAAAGAGTACATTGTTAAGATATCACTATGGGAAAAAAATGCAGGAAACAAAGCAAAACACATGCCTGAAAATTATCCCAGAAAAACACATACCCACACTACACAGGATTAATGTGATACTTAGTAAATAAGGGCTGTGGCCAGATGGGTACTAACTCCCAAGTATCTCTGTACTTTATCTCTTCACCCCAACTCTTATTTTGTGAAGTAAATTCAGTAGCAGGATGATGAAGCTGGTTCAACACCCCAAAGGCCACCATTGGACAAAAGCAACCATTGTAAATCAGGCCATTATACATGGAAAGAAATGGCAGAACTAAGGGGATATGGGCAAAACACCAACAGCATTCACTACAAAAAGAAAGGGCCAGAAACACTACAAACCAGGGTGAACTTGGCCTTGAAGTAGAAATGGGAGTTTTCCACCAATAAGCAATAGGAGATCATTCTAGGAAGAGAATGAAGAAATCTGTAGTTGGAACATACAGTTTTCATCTATGAAAGAACATAAACTTTAGAGTAGATAGGCAGTACTTATGAGGACAAGCCTGCAAAGGTAACCTGGAGTTATTGTGAAAATTCTGGTTTGCCACGGTACAGATACACTCAGCAGGTTAAAGGAGACTCATCATGGGGTTCAGATCAGAGCCATGTTTTATAATAGTCAGTATCATTGAATGCTTTCTTCTAAGTGCCTTACACATATTTTCTCTACTATTCCTCACAGCTAGGTACTACTAGCTTCATTTATTTCATGGGAAACTGAGGCACAGAATGGCTAAGCAACTCACTCAAGGCCAATAGTGCTAGAATTTTAACCACATGGTCTACACTGGGATCAAGACTCTTTGCCAACTACACATATTAACTCCAAATCCTCTGGGGGTGGTTTGAAAGATAAATTATCAATGGAAACCGAACAGCACTAGAAACCTATGAAAGGTAATACCAAATGACCAGAGAAAAGATGGTGGAATTCTTAGACTAGGAAAATAAGAGTTAGGATGAACAGCTTTTGTGGGGGGAAATGATAGAACTCGCGCAACTATACGTAGGATATGAGATAGAGGCAAGAGCAAGGACAGTTTCCAACTTTCTTACTTGGATGTCCATGTTGGTGGTGTTCTGAGGTAGAAAATTTTGAAAGAGTGTATTTTTACCCATACAAATAATGAGTTCATTTTATTAACACATACATACTACTAACGTGAGCAAGGCAGAATCGCAGTTTTCAGAAATAAAAAGGCAAGAGCCAGATGAGTGGTCCTAGCAATGATGCTGAGCCTCAATCAACTGAATAAGTGATACTTACTCTTTCTTCCCTTGTGTTTAAATCAGTTCAAGAAAAATGTGTACAGGCAATGATTGTGAGAAGAAAAAATGCAGAGTCTGGAGAACAGTCCAGCCCTGACATCCAGCTCAACACTTTAAAATACTATTGTTAAAGCTGTATGTGTCTTTTGGAATTCCATAGAATACATAACCCATTTTACTTCAGTGTCCTTTGTTCCAGACAAGGTTCTTGATTGAACACCTGAAACCAGCATTCCTATTATAAGCAGAACAAGGAGTACATTGAAAAGCCATTGTATAACTCACATACTTGAAATTTACTTTACCAGAAAAATTTCTACTAAAAAAACCATCAAAAGCTTTAGAATTAGGGCAATGGTAGAGAAATCATTTATGCCAACCCATCAGACATTCCATATTTTCTCATGTCTGAAGTATATTAACTTTAAACAATCTGAGGAATTCTTCTCTAAATATTTCCAAATGTCATGCTAGTCTTCCACAATATAAAAGAGACATGCAAGTCTTTCTTTATTCGCTTAATTATCCATACCCTAGATGATCAAACTGACCTCTAAACATAAAGGGAGACTGAGTTTAGAAGTAACATGCAAATAACACAGTAGAGAAGCAGGTCTTGAAATACAAAGCATATGTGGAATATACAATTCTTTGCCTTGGTATTCATTAATCATCCTTTTTGTTCACTTTGCTTTTGTTTGTTCAGTTTTAAGATCATAGAGCTAATAAATGGGCTATTGTCTACAACCCTTACCAATATGAAATAATCATATTAACACCAATGCTTCAAATACCACTGGGTTATTATGCCATCTGTCTGAAATATAATCAGCACCCCCACCCAGTTCCCCACATCCTCTTATTTAGCTCAGATATGCCCACAGACAACTTTCTGTTCTTAGTACAACATTTGCCTACAGTTTGCTATCTACCAAGGCACTCCATACGTGGCCCCTCAACTGCTGCTTGTCATCTGTGCCCTTCATGAAAATATAATTTGAGGATGAGGGTAGCTTCTCTTGTTGGCTACAAGGCTACAAACTCACTCAAGAACAAAATGACACCGAATTTCCTCTAGTCTTCACTACGTCCCCATCACACTATGTTATCTAGGAAAAAAATAAACAAGTAGAATGCGCTAGTCTCTCTGTCACACTTTAAAACAGACCACTGAACTGACGTTGCCTGAGCCTCCCTATGTTCATGGAGTCCTTTAGAAAAGAAGCCATATTGTGCCTCCTGCACCTCTCCCCGTTCCCACCCCAACCAAATACAAACCACTTTGATTTCTCTCTACTTCGTTCTTGTAAAAAAAAAAAAAAAAAAAAATGAATGGGCTAAGCAGTAACTCCTTTAACATGATATGCACTATCTTGACTATCCAATTATTGGCTGAGCCTGCTCTTTGGGAGGATTTTGAGAAATATTAGAACCATAATATTTTTAGAAAATTTTAAAGCATGGTTTGATCTTAAGATGGGTACATCATTGAGGTGTTCTTCCTAGAATCTAATGTATGCTAAATAATGTTTCCTATATTCCTAATCCTTCCAATTTTTTCCTCCAAGACAATCATATACACACTCATGCTCATTTATTCTATGTAGTTGTTATATGTGAATAAAAATGTATAAAAATGATAAATTTTGACTCTAAGACCTTACAAGGTTTGGAGAAAACCCTCATATTTTATTCATTTGAACTGTAAATAGAATTGCTTTTTTCAGTCCCAAAAGAACTTACACCATCAACTTTTAACACAAACAATTCTGAGCTTGTATTGTAATATTTGGTGTAGTTTTCTTAAGCTTATTCTAACTGAAGTTTTGCCTCAGCTCATCCTAAGTGACTTGCTGAAACCAACAGACAGAAGAGAAACATTAATTCTTCTTTGTCTCTTCACACAGCTGTCAGTTCTGGAAGTCTCTTTGAAATAAGAAAGTGTGGCTATTGTTAGATTCCAGAAATTGGAGAGATAAAACCATCTACAACTTTAATATATACTATACTCTAGCATTCTTAAATCTTTCAGTATTCAACCAAGTCTAAAGATGCAATATTATTTCTGCATCCAGATGAAAAGGTGTCCAAACTGAGCATGATGTAACCATAGGACAAGTGTCTTCCACATGCTATCAAGAGCTAAATTAGCAATTTTATTAACTAATGTAACTCCCAATAAATTCAATAAAAATAAGTAAATAATAAAAAATTAAAAGAGCTAAGTTACCAAGAGGTGCATTATCTTCTATATTTATTTTTATTTTTGAAAAAGAACCAGCTTTTTGTGCACTTTATTCAGTAATGTATTCTTTCAAATAGAGAAACAAATTCAAACTAAGAAATGAATGTATACTCTATTACATAACAGATACTCTAAAAGTTTCTAAAATCTATGAGAAAATGTGTCTAGAACAATCTACTTTCAGTCTTTAATCAGCTTTTATTTTATTATTTTATTATTTTTGTGCTATTACAGTTGTTCCCTCTCTCTCTCCCCTTCTCCCCTCCACCCAGCCCCACCCTGCCTCCTCCTTCAGTATGTCCCCCCCAACATTGTCCATAACCATGGGTCATGCACAAACGTTCTTTGGTTAATCCCTTCTCCAACTTTCATCCATAAAGAGGTATATTTTCAAAACAAATGTTCAGTTCCTATAACTGATAATGGTTTTGTCTGGGACACATAACCCAACACACACAGCCACAGTCATTAAAGACTCTTGGATTTCAGATCCATATACTTCAGTAAAATCCTCAGACAAAAACAGATTAAACCTCTGGGAATATTGGTTCTATCTGAGAAAAAAAGTCAAGCAATTACTTTCATATCTATAGATAGGGTCTTTAGATGTGCTTTTAAAAATTATATATGTAATTTAAGGTATATAGTTATATTTACAAAACCCCCAGGGTTCATTTTCCATGATTTTTGAGATTCATTTGCTGACTTTGATAAAAGTGACTATAGTGGATTTGCTGGTCACCTATTGGCTCCTTTCTCCCTCCTAAGGGCAAAGTTAAATTCAGTTCGGATATCTACAATTCCTCCTTGCAGCTTATGTGTTTTGGGGAAAGTTAAGTTTGAGAAAGTAGCATCCAGCTGCCCGAAGCCCATCGGCACATTTCCATTCTCCTGCACTGTGACCATTCAGATGGATGTGACTTTAGCCTGTCCAACCAGAAACTGATTTTCAGTAAGTTAAGTTTAAGACTATTGCTTAGAACTTTGAGAAGGAAACACTCCTATTTCTGGGTGATGTGTGGTTACAAAGATTGGGACTGCTGCAGCTGTTTTGTCAATATGAGAAAAGCTTTCAAATGAACTTGACAATGGAAGGAAAAGTGAAAGAACTGGGTTTTTAAAGATACCATTAAGTTGCTGAATCAAAATGAACTCAGCACGCTTCCAGGTTTATATTTTTATGAAAGCCAATAAGTCCTCTTTAATGTTTAAGCCATTTTTACTCAGACTTTTTTTTGTTACCTACTACAAAAAGAATACAAAACTATGGTAGAGTGTGATAAACAAGCCAAGGCATGTTCTCTATGGATATAGATTTAGGATCTCTAGATAATTCTCTCCCTGAAGGTGCTATTTTTAAAATATGGTATTGAGGAAAATGGCTTTAATCTCCTGCCATTTTATATGATATATAATATATCAGTTTTTTTAATTACTTATCTTGCATTTATAAATATTTCTAAAAGTGTAAATGGTAGTAATTTCTTTTAAACTCATATCAGAATTGTCAAAAGCCCCATGATTTTTGCTTTACCTTGAAGATTACATATACCACCTGTTTTACTAATGGTGGAAAGAACAGAAGGAGATATTCATGTGTTAGAATGTCTTAGAATTTTACTAGATAGTTCCAAACATTTAGGGATGTTTCTCTTCAAAATCCCACCCAAACTATTGTTATTATGTGTTTTGATAAAGAAGTAGACTACTTAATATTAAAACTTTATTTATCAAAAGTCATCAATAATAAATTATTTTAA
Source organism: Anoura caudifer (assembly GCA_004027475.1). NCBI lineage: Eukaryota > Metazoa > Chordata > Mammalia > Chiroptera > Phyllostomidae > Anoura > Anoura caudifer. Next base: position 22,133 of record PVKU01006185.1, read on the forward strand.
AGACCAATAATTTTAAAAAGAGAAATAGTAAGTCTTTAAAATATTTAATTTTAACATATAAATTTTGGGTGGACACATTTTATCATTTCTCCCCATAACAGATACTCATAGTTGTTATAAATATACCTTTGAGAATACAATTTTAAAATTGTTTCCCCTAAAATTGTATCTAAAATTTTTTTCACACTGTCAGTCCCTCTATAACCATATATTTAGAGACTACCAACATTCCAAAACTACAGTAGTAGCAAAGAGAATAAAGGAAGCCTGCTTTCCTTTAATTTTGAAGGTTATTTCTAAATATCTATTTGCAAGTTGTGACACATAGTCCTATAGCAGCAATTTTCAACCAGTGAGCTGCAAGAATTTTTAAAACATGCAGTACCTGGCTACTTAGTCAGGGGCACTGACCTCTTTTCCCTTAGATTATCAAATTAAAAATTGACAACAACTAACACAACAATAGCCATCTGGTATGAATAAATCAAAATTACATATTTTTGGTCATATTTTTAGTGTGCCACAGAATTTTTGTAATTAGTTTATGTGTGATGGGAGAAGCTGACCAATTATTTAATGGTGGCCTAATTATTTTCTCCTGAACTTGTGCTCAGTGTCACGGTAATTCCACAACTGATTATATTTTCCAGTCCCTGCAGTTGGCTATGCCCCACTGGAATCTACTTTGAGAAGCTTTTGACAGGAAAGTCTTGGAAGTATTCCCAGGGTGACAAAGTCTTTCTATCTTTGGAAAGAGTTGTAGTTTCAGAAACTGCTAAGGTAGCTGGGTGGTACTTGGATTCAATATAATTGGATAGTATTTTCAGGACATTGTGTGAGTGTGAAATACACTAAATGATAGGGTAAATGGACCCTAGTAAATGATTGAAAATCACCAGGTATTTATGAACAAAAAAAAAAAACCAGCAAAAAATGAAATAGTATTATGAAATATATCATTTATCAAAATAATTGGAATAATTGTAAATTAAAAATCTAACATCTAATCAATTTACTCCCATCTCTGTATAGTTAATTGTGTTTTAAAAATACAACATATTATGACTGACTAGAAAATTAGTCTTTCAAATAGATTCTAAAACTTCATCTTTTCAGACAAATATTTCTAAGTTCAATCTATATGAACATACAAACTCGGTAACTCATTATTTTTAGTGTATTATTTGTACAAAATATACATCATTACTAGGAATAATTCCATTCATTGACTGTTTATCATCTGTCTCCCATGTATTTGTATTAATTTTAAAATGTTATTTTATTAAATTTTATTTTATTTTAAAGGATTTTTTAAATTTATTGATTTTTTTAGAGAGAGAAGGAGAGAGAGCGATCAATGTGTAGTTTCATTTACTTATGCATTCATTGGTTGCTTCTTGTATGTACCCTGACAGGAGATCAAATAGCAACCTTGGCTTATCAGGACTACTTTCTTAACAAACTGAGCAACCTGGCCAGGGCTGTACTACATTTTAAGTTGGAAAAGATCTTATGTGCTGGGAAGAATCACACAGTGATCAAACCTATAAGCTTGAAGTTGTATTCCATGGACTTGGGCCTTGGATCTTCACTAGTTTTTACTCTGACCAAGTTATTGAAATTTTATAAACCTTAGTTTTTTTTATCTGTAAAATGAGGAATAATAACAGTATCTGCATGCAAAAAAAGGTTATGAAGAATACATGAATTAGTCACTAATTGAAAATTTTAAGTTATTATTATAAGTAGTAGTATATATAGCTCATATGATAGGCATTTCAAATATCTAAATAATGATAAAATTTAGTTGTTTATAAGTATCACATTCCTGGAGGTTTATATAATTTAATATTATCAATCATAGTTCTTGTACTTTAGAAAAAAAAAATGACATGGTTATATAATTCAGTGTACAATATTCCTAAGAATAATAGTTATTAAATATTTTAAAGACTTACTGTTTCTCTTTTTAAAATTATTGTAAAATCCCATATCCCAGTACTTTGGAATGTAACCAATTTGGATGAGGCCTTTAGAGAGATAAGTAAGGTCAAATGAGGTGGGACGGATGAAACCTAATCCATGTGACTGCATTTGGTGACAGGGCCTTCAAAGAGGTGATTTACTTAAAAGGAGGCTGATAGGGAGAGTCCCTGATTCCATAAGACTTGTGTCATTATAAGAAGAAAAAGACGCCAGGAATGCACAGGCACAGAGAAAAGGCTATGTGAGGGCACAGTAAGGAGACAGTCATCTACAAGCCAAGAAGGGAGGTTTTCGCCAGAAATCAACACTCCCAGCCCTTTGATCTTAGACTTGCATCCTGCAGAACAGTGGGAAATATATTTTTGTTGTTTAAGCCATCCGATTTGTGATATTTTGTAGTGACACTCTTAGCAAATTATATATTTTAAGTCAAATTGTCTTAATTTATTAATAAATACTGATCTATTTCTAATGAAAAAATTTTGAGTGACATAAAATTGATGTAGAAAAATGAGATGGCAGGTAGAAGCTAAACACTGTAGACTATTTTGTGATATAAAGGAAAGCTAGACACTCGTTCAGAATAATTTCCTCCAGTAAAGACAATGAACTTCCCTGTTCTTTTTCCAGATTTTGGCTCATAGTAGGTGCTCAGAATGAACTGCTGATTGAATGCACTCACATACTTTACAGTAGTGTTCTTAAAGTGCGGCTCCCGGGCCATCAGTATCGACACCATCTAAGAACCTAGAAAAGCACATTTTTGAAAGTAACTACAGATTTCCTGAATCATAAATGCTATGGCCCTGCAATCTGACCTTTAAAGGCCCTGAGGTGATTCTGATGATAAAGTTAGAGAAACACTGCTTTACAACACTACAAATCTGACTATTTCAACATTAAATGAGTACCTTTGGAAAAGTACCTGGGAAGAAAGAGCTCACTATCTCAGAAATGAATTGAATTGTTTTTTCCAAGTGGCATTTTGCTAACAATTGATACTTATGAAAATGGAAAATGTGTCATTAATTATTATTTGGACTCTAAAACTTGCAGTATTGCAAATAAAAATGTATTAATATCATAGCATTTAAATATTAATAATACATTAATAAGTTATAGCTACTTAAAAATCTAATTATTAAGGAACATCTAAATATTTAGAGTGATCTTTCAAAAAACATACAAGGCAATATGTCACACTCAATGCAATGTATCATTTATCAAATATAAACTGTATCCTAGTTCATCCAAAATTAACCATTTCATTATCACAAAAAGACTTAAACATAATACAAATTTCTAATTTTTTGTCACCTCAACAACTTAACCATCCTCAACAACTTAAGAACTTTTATTAACCTTCAACTAAAGTAATAAAATAGAATTATCTCTAATAACATTTATTCCCTGTTCATTATTTTCTTCATTTCCAAAGTATTGGAGCACTGACTTTTAAATGATTTAGATTTGTCAAAAGAAATGCATCAGAATCCACTTCAACACATACATTTTTAAGAATTCTATCACATATGTGAACAGGCTTCCTGAAATTGTTGCTCTACTAACTTTTCAGTATGTGAATGCTTTTATTTCATAATATAGACAGTGTTCAAAGGGTAGTAGAAAAAAATAAAAACAAAAGAATCTCTGTTGCTCACAGAACTTAATATAGTGAATAATCCACTATACAACTGCTTATAGTCATAATAAACTACATTAAATAGCAAATACTGCATTTGCCTCAACAGTCTGATGTTTTAAACACGCTTGGTCTGCAATCATAGCCTGTGTATCCTTTTCGTAAGTCACTGTGTCCCTGAGTATTAGTAGACCCAGGTTTGGCCCTAATTGCCCAGCCAGATTTGTGGACAAGAAGACTGTGATTACTTGGAGTCTAACGGGATACCTATTAACCACAGTAAACTTGCAGAATAATGATAAAGAAAAATATTTTTTCAAGGCTTCTGTAATTGCACATGGTATGAACATAAAGATTTCCATTTGTGACCAACAGAAATAAAAATCTATATAGTAATGCATTACTTCTGTGATTTGTTGCTTATATTCAACATGAAGGAAATGCTAAATTTCTATTAGCTGTTAGAGAATATAAAGATGTCTTTTTTTCCCAGCCCATGTTCACAGACTTCCTGAACTACATGGATGAGGGACCCCCCCAGTTAAGATGCCTGGTATACAGGAATATTATACAACACCACAAACTTATTATCAGGCAAGGAAAGAGTGTGGAAAATTCCACAGGACATATGCCCCTGTAACCTCAAAAAATACATGATCTATAACAAATTTGTTTAAAACTTAAACATTCAAAGGCAATGTTACAATTCCAATTCAAATAAATCAACTTTTAAATGTGTTTGGAAACTATCAGGTGAAAATGAACTTAAACAGGGTTGTGTTAAATTTATTTTCTTAAGTATAACAATGATGTTGTGATGAAGTTAAAAAATTTTTATCCAGTAGAGATATATACTGAAGTTATTGTGGGTGAAAAGTCACATGTTACCTTGAATTTGCTTTAAATACACCTGGATAAAAGTGAAGGAAGGGAATGATGAAATAATAGCAGAATATTGGTAGTTGCTAAAGCTGGATATGTGGGATTCTATGTTACCATCCTTTATAATTATAGTGATTTCAGAATTTAATAAATAAATGCTTAAAGATGAAAAACTGCCAGAAGCCCTTAAGATTGGAGAAATTTAACCAAATTTAATTGGTCATGAAGCCCCCACATCTTCTCCGCACCTCACATCCACTTACCACTGGCCCCAGAGCACGAGAGCAGTGGTGCTGGCAGTTTGGCTACCTCAGTCAGAAACCACGCAGTGCTCCCTTTAAGTGGGGGAAAAAAAAAGTGAAGGTTCTTGACTTAATAAAAAAAAGAAAAATAATCATATGTTGAATTTGCTAAGAAATTGTGAAGGAGAAAAAGAAATCTGTGCTAGTTAATTGAAAGAGAGAAACCACATTCACATAACTTACAATTGTTCTATTTTATTAGTTAATGTTAATATATTATTGTGCCTAATGTATAAGTTAAACTTTATCAGAGGTATGTATCTATAGGAAAAAATATAGTCTATGTAGTGCTCAGTACTAACCAAGGTTTCTGGCATTCACTGGGGTCTTGTAATGAATCCCTCATGGTGTAGCAAAGAATAATAAGCACAGATTATGTTTTTCACAGACCAGTCCTTGAGGCGGACACTGGCCAGCAGTGTCCGCATCATTATGGATGAATTAAAACATACACAGACTACCGAGTCTGGTGGAGGAAATAGGATGACAGCATGGCTTTTCTCTCAAGAGGAGCAAAAGCCAAGGTCTCTGCCATAACAGGCCTTTAAAATTCTAAAATATCTCCTCACATTCCAAGATGGTTCTCCTTCACTATCCAGGTTACAACAAAGGAGCCCAAGCACCTCATTACATCACAAAAGAAGGATACTAGCAAATGAATAGGCAGCCGGTTACAGTGTTTAGTACTGCAGGGTGAGGGAGTTTTAGCAAAGAGCAAATCTCAAAACAGCTTAGGTATATTGCAAATCTGATTACCCACAAAGGAACCTATCTGTGGGCGTGGGTCCTGTGCATCTCTGAGTGGGAGCTGGGCCCACACCACGCAGAAGGGTCTGCCACAAGTCCTCATTTCAAAAAGGCTCTTTTCTTGCTTCTTTAAATACGTCCACAAACAGGAAGTCAGCCATTAGAAAGGTGCTATGATTGTACTTGAAAAATAAAGGATCTATTCATAATTAATTAAAGAGTTCTGTGAACAGTTATACAACTCGTGTAAGTGCACCACACAAAGTCTACGTATAAACCTCACTTCACGCAAGTTGCCATCATAAAAAAAAAAAAACAAGCATTCAAAACCAGCATAAGATATATGTCTATCATACCGAATCATTTCCCATTCAGAGTTCTGCCTCACTTTATCTTATTTAGTCAACTTAAAGTGGCATTTAGAGAGCATACGACTGCATATTGGCCACTCTTAAATTGATCTCACCAAGTGTTTCCAAATAGTCTGTCCAATATTAAGAAATTCTAACCTATTCAATTTGGAAATAAGAACAGCCAGAAGGTGTTGAGGGGCATAGCTGAGGGACTAGTCCTGAGGCTGTGGCAAAGCCCGTGGGAAAGGCCTCATTTGCTCACAATTCCCAATGGCTTTGGAGAGACTGGTGGAGTTATTTTGGTTTTTTGTTTTGTTCTTTGACTTTGAGAAAGCTTATAACTGGAGAAGAGGGCCTTTAGGCAATTTCTTTTGGGAGTAACAACCACAGATATTCTTAGAGAAAAATAACTGTCATGTCTTCCCTGTTACAAGTCAGGAAGCAAACTTTTATTGGGGGCTTTAAAAGTAAAAACACAGTTCTGCCTGAAGAACATACCCAGAAAATATATCATCATGAGTTTTATAATATTCTAAGTTACTCATCAGAAAAATAGTGTCATAATTGAGTTAATTGTCAATTAATTGTATACATGATAATTATTTGCTTTTTAGAAAAATAGAAAAGTATGTACTCAGAAAGCTCTATAATAAGAATATTGAGAGGAATAACAATTTTATATCAACAGTCCCATTTACTAAACAGATTTTTTTGTGCCACATTTATATCATAAATGGGTGTTCTTGCTTATTTTTCTACCCCTATAGAGCATAGAAAGAAAAGTGCAACCAAGTACTATTCCATTTTGTATTTATATAACAGCAAAGACCCTAAGATATTTGATAACCAGTTGACTGACCCAGACATGAGAGCTAAGTTTATACTTAGTTGTTGCATTTATATATAACAGAGTAAAATACAAGCAGCTATTTATGGTGACTGCTTCACCAATTCTGAGAATAAATTTGTACAGTCATTTGTGCATGGTGTAACTGTTCCATTTTTGTTGTGCTCAATAATACACCTAGAACATTCCCATGATTAGGGGTTTGCCATATCACATTACCTCATGATGAATAGCACCTCTTATTCAGTGATATGCAACATGTTCTTTCCATGCTTACTTCATGTCATTTTATAATCATAATGATCCTGTAGATGCAAAGCCAAGAAAATCCTTGATGGCAGAAAGAAAATGTAGACTGACAAAAGAAAAGTCATAAAGATGTCTGACAGGAAAGGGAAGTAGAAGAGACACCTCCCAGCATGAATAATTAGCTAACTACTCACTGTTAGGAAAGGTCCAAGCATTAGAACCATCAAGATTCAAGAATCCTTCCTCCACCCACACGTGGTCTGTCTACCAAGTACAAGCACTTAGTAAGTATCTGTCATGTACTTAGCTTTGGTTTAGCACTTTGAGGTATGCCAATACATATAAAGATCTGATGGTGAAGGAGTTTACAATCTGTCCACCACACCAGAGCTGAACTAAGACACAAAATCACTAAGACCCAATGAGTGCTACTGACCTAAGGCAATAGCAGTTTGAATTCAAACAAACTCAGTAAGGCTGGGAGTATGTCCATGAACTAGGTAGGTTTCCCAGCGTGACTTAAGGATTGTCTAATATTTTGTGAGACTAAAGGCAAATCAATATCAAGCACAGGAGATAAACACACAGAATTAGGTTGATGTTAGGTATCCTGCTAGAGAAAAATCCTCAGATTTTTAACGGAGTTGATTAACAGGGCTTACTGAAGAGAATGTGGGTAAGCATTTTAGGAAATGGATAACTGTTGTCTACAGAGGAAAAGAGAAAGATCAAACACCAAATAGGAGCAGTGAGAGACAAATGAGTACTTGTGATGATGGAAGTATTCAACGGTATAGGGCAGAGGAGATAAAGCAACTAATATTTATGCACAATTCTTATGCCCAAGCAATGTGCTAAGTGTCTCACCAAAGTATGACTGCATTAAGCATCAACAGCTTTATTGCAGTTTCTTCCAGACATTCCTGATTGTTTCCCAAGGGATTATCTTCATACTCCACAGTCAACCAAGACCAGGCTCTAACTTTGGACATAACTCCCACTAAAGACTGGGCAACAATGGACAAAACTATTTCATCAATCAGAGACTTGCACTATGACACAGAGTAGCCCAAGACCTAAGAGCCTGCCTCCTCATATCCAGAGGCAATCTAGACACCACCCTCAAGAACTCTCCTGTCATCCTCAAGTCTCAGAAATTTCTCTGCCCTGGTTGAAGTACCCATTCAAACCTTGTCTAAACCAGATTTAAGAGTGCGTTGAAACTCGCTTCCTTCAGGGGAAAATTTCAAGCTACTGATTTTCTTTAATTATCTCAGCAACTCTTCAATATCCTCCAAATTTCTTTTCTGTTTTTCTCACAACTGTACTAATGAGAACCCTCCAAATTTCTGATCCACCTAAAACGACTCCTGCCTGCCTCTCCAGGTTTTCAGCCTTCAGAGACTTCATCTTCTCCTTCAAGGCTGGCAGCCACTATTGGCTGTTGACCAAACAATCAAGCTGCTTTATCTTTCCGTGACATTGGGTATATTGCTCTTCTGTTTCCCTGTGTTTTATAAAGAATCAGCTCCTGTATCCCCTCCACTATGAAATTTATCCTAACAATGAACAGCAGATTGTTTTTCATTCTTTTAAAAAATTCTGAGAACTCTTCTATGCCAATCACTATTCTAAGAACTGACATTACAGTGCTGAATAAAACAAGGGAAGTATCTCTCTGCTCTATAAATTGAGCATTCACTCAGAGGACTTGCAGCATAGGAGTTCTTATACCAATATTTCATGCTTTTACTGTGCACACATATTTTTTGGTTTCCATGTCTCTGACTATATTATAAGCAACTTCATGGCAGGAACTGTGACTGACATCTGAGGATCTCTGGTGCCTAGCATCATGCTTGGAAAGTAGTCCTGATATTCAACACCTAAAGGCAGTGTTGTCATCAGTCACTGTTTAATAAATTGACTTTTTCACCTACCTAAAAGTTATTATTATTATTTATGATAGCATGTTTTTCAAGACCAGCTCTTGTTATTTTCCAAATGTGAATGGTAAACCATTCTTTAAACCCAAAACTAAAGAGTGTATTATTTTTCTTCTAAGGACACATTCCCTCCATAAATATTTTAATAATTACATAACTATAATAAATCTTTTGTACATGATTTCTTAATTTATATTTATTTAATTCTGTCTTCCCTCTCAATTATCTTTTATTTTTAATTGTATCAAATTTATTGTTTTGTTTTTGTTTTGTTTGTGTATGTGTTAGCGGTGGTAGTTTAACCCTTGATGCCATTGTTTTCTTGGTTTCTAACACTTCAGTCCTTCATCTCTGGAAGCTAAGAAACGACCCAGAGAGAACAAAGAATATCAGTAGTCATATTACATGTTCATTCTTTATCTTTTTTTAATTTTTTTTTACTCTAAGTCAACAGTTTCTTCTTACCTCTGCTCTGGTTGGGATATTTAGGCTTTGCAAATTTTTGTATCTTAGTTTATATACTCTAAATTATGAAAGAATAAATGGACTTTTACTTATCCAGTTGTATCTCCATTAATTTTCTGTAACTTAATCTGTCACTTTCCACTGCTGAGTCAAAACTGTTCTGCGGGAATGATGTCAGCTTCTGCTCTTCACCCTTTCTTTTGCACAGGTGAGGGGCAAATGCACTGTGCCAAAAATAGAGACTTCGGGACATTATTATTCTAGGGCAACAAAACATTTTGCTTTGTATTCTTTCTAGTCAACTTACAATCTGTATATTGGAATGTGTTTGTCATTTCTTATTTCTTTTTTTAATTGTTGTTCAGGTATAATTGTCTCCATTTTCACCCTATCACACCCTTCCTCAACACCCATCCCTGCCCCGACCCTTGAGCTCACCTCCTTTGGCTTTGTCCATGTGTCCTTCATACATGTTCCTTATTTCTTTATTTTTGATATATAATTATGGCATACATCTTTAACTAAAAATAAGCACTTCTAACACCCCTTTTAACTTTTTAAATCTCAATAACAGGCCTGTATCTCCTTCTCAAATATTATTCCCTTGTTGTTTATATATTGCACTGAGCCATTTAACTTTCCAGAGTTGCTCTTGCTGTATTTAAGCCACACTGGCAAAATTTAGTATTAGGGTCACGTTGTCTGCCACCCCCCACCAACTCCAGTCAAAATGCAGCTGTCCTGGGTGAAAGTCTCTAATTGTCAAATCTGGTAACTGTCTATTTGAACTCATAATTCACATTGAAATTTCCATTTGCAACTTTTACTGGTAAAACTTTAGCAAATCAATTTCAGTTGTCAGTACACTATGGTTGTCTCCATCACACACTAGTCTCAAATTTTGTTTTTTACTTTAAAGCAACTTCATTCTTTATTTTTTTATTTTTGTGCAAGTACAGTTTTCTGCCTTTTCCCCCCACCACTCCAGCCCTCTCCACCTCCCTCCCTGTTTCCACCCCCTCTTGTTATTGTCCATGTGTCCTTTATAATTGTTCCTGTAAACTTTTCACCCTTTTCCCCTGTAATCTCCTCCCCTCTCCCCTCTGGTCACTTACCTTTAACAGGAACTTAATCAACAAAATGAACAAGCAAGCAAAATATAACCAAAGACACTGAAATTCAGAACATTTCTTTATTTTGAATATCAATATAGTACTTCTTTGCATCACAGAAATGGAGTTTTTGTCCTCCTCTCTTTTACCCATCTGCGTGACCTATCGTTGCCACCAGCCATGTTGCCTGTGTTTGTTCTCCCTGCATCTAACGTGAAGGTACACTCAGAGATATCCCTAATTTTTTATCTGAAAATATTGCAGGATGTCAATCTTCTCAACAACCTCGTAGTGCTGGTGAGGATGTGGAGAAAGAGGAACCCTCATGCACTGTTGGTGGGAATGCAGACTGGTGCAGCCACTGTGGAAAGCAGTATGGGGATATCTCAAAAATTATAAATGGATCTTCTTTTTGACCCAACAATCCCACTTATGGGAATATATCTGAAAGAATCTAAAACACTAGTTTGAAAGAACATAAACACCCTTATCTTCATTAAAGCATTATTTACCATCGCCAAGATATGGAAGGAGCCCAAGTGTCCATCAATATTTGAGTAGATAAAATAATTATAGGATGTTTACACAATGGAATTCTACTCAGGTGTAAAAAAGAAGAAAATTTCACTCTTTTCAACACATGGATGGACCTGGAGAACGTTATGCTGAATGAAATTAGCCAGTCAGAGAAAGACCAATACCATCTGATTTCACTCATATGTGGAATCTATTGAACAAACGGAACTAACAAGCAAAACAGAGACAGACTCATAGGTGGAGGACAGATGACAGGTAGCAGGGGTGAAGATTAGGAGGTGGAGGGATTGAGTGAAAAGGAAAAAGGATTCATGGACATGGACAACAAGGTGGTGATTACTGGGGGGAGGGGGGATAAGGGGATTAAATGGTCATGGAGAAATATAATAAAGATTATATATTTTTTAAAAAGACAAATAAAATTTGAAAATAAATTATGGGGAAAGTAATTGTCTTACCACTTTAAATGGAAGGAGCTGGGCCACAAATAAAAGTGTGCACTTTTTTACACAAAAAAGTCTGAAGCTGATCTGGGAAAGGAGCCCAGAGAATTTGCCTCCTGTTTTAGCAAATCAGTCAATAGAATGTTTTTTTTATTTTCATTTAAGATAAAATCACAGGGCTGTAAGAGCCTAGTTTTAGATATATCCTAGGCAGAATCCTGTCAATGCTATGCCAGAAGAAAGGTTAATTTCACAAATGTTTATGGAAGAATTCTTTGTAATATGATTCCATTATTTTTAGGTTAAATGTTAGAGTCAGCAAACTGTAACTTTGTGTCTCAAAATAGAATGTAGACTAACCAGGAAAAATGGCATAGAGTGTTTTGGAAAAGGAAAATAGTCATTATATTGTGATTTCATAAAGCTTTTCTGAACTTATCTTAGTCCTATGTTATCTTTATTTATTAATTCATTCAATAATTATTTACTCAGGAAATATTATGTGCCAGCCCTCAATAAAAAAAAATTAGACAAAATTCCTTTCTCATGCAGCTTACAATCCTTTAGAGGGGACTTACACAGTGTTTTAATTCTTACTTTGGAAAATGTACAAAGTTCAATGAGAGCACATGGTCAAAGCAACTCTATATGATTTCAGAGCTCAGTGAGGCTTCCTAAAGGTAGCAATACCTTAAACTAGGGCTTGTAAGATTAAAAAAAGAGTAAACCAATCAAATAAGAGATAGGGTGGTTAACAAATATTGCAAGTACAATAGGTATGAAAGCCACAAACAGAAGACACTATGGCCCGCTACATAATCTTTTAGGTCAGCATGGATGGGGTGCAAGAGTGTGAAGTGAAAGAGCTAGGGCCAGAAAAATGCATAGGGCCAGTATGGAAAATAAAATAGAGCAAGAGTTGGCAAACTTTCTGTTAAGGGCTAGATAGTAAACACTTTAGGCTTTTGGGTACCACACAGTCTTTCACCTCAACTACTCAAATATTCAATTGTATAGCTAAGCTCAATTATTATTGTCATAGATAACTAATATTTATTTAGGGTCCATAGAATATTCTACAAAGATGAAGATGAACTAAAAAGACATTCCCACAAAATAGTTAAATAATTAAATGTTAGTCCAAAGAAATTACGAAATTGTTACAAGCTGTGAATGAGCAACTTAAATAATAATTATATAAACTTATAAATCTGATCACTGGACCAAATTATGATTTGAAAAGATTGCTGACATAACTTAGAATTATAAGCTAAGAAAAAGTCATTTCAGAAATGAAGACTAAACTGAAAATTACCACACACACACGCACACATGCACACCCTCCAGCATGAATAATGATTTAAGAGAAGGAAAATATGGAAAGGAGGTAATGTTTAAAAAAATAAAAATAAAAAAAGATAAAAGGGGATTCAAAAGAAACTACAAGAGATCACTGAAAGACAGGCAAGACCCAACACATGAAAACCAAGATCACAAAACAGAACACAAACCAAAACCAGGATCCAACAAAACTTGCCTGAGAAAAAGAGAAGTTGACAGTACATGTTGTAACACACTCTGTATAGGATGATAACAGATCCAGAACAGAAAACTCCCAGTCAAGTTTAGAAAAACAATTAAATGTTTTAAAACAGGATAAAAGGGGGGAGGGGGGCAAGAGGACTTTGAACATTGAGGCAAAAATATCAAGATACCTAAAAGAGAAAGGAAATTGGATTACTGATAGACTTTCTGACATCAGTATTTTATACTAGAAGATAATAAAGGGGGGGAATGCAGACAGCTGTACTTGAACAACAATAAAATAAGAAACGTATGCGAGAAACACGATGAAGAAAATATACGCCCGTGATTTTTGTACTTAGGCAAACTCCTATACATACGTACAACAATAAGGCACACATACAGATAGAAGCATGCAACTGTTAGGGACACCAAGAACTGGAAACATTGCTTCCACATGCTCTTCTGGAGAAATCTATCAGAGAACAGGTGTCAGGCAGCTTAAATAAATTGTGAGCCATCAACATCATGTCTAGAAGAAGCTTAAAGTATGTATTCACTTCTAGATCTAAAACTAAATGATGGCTATAAATAAAATAGTATGGACACAATAACCACATTCTCTAAAACTGTAGATATACTATGATTATTTTATACTAAGTATGGGAAGGAACAACAGATAAATGAGGTAGTCAAAAATTTGGCACCCCGGAATAATTTGAACTTAATTCTGAGCTTCTGTATCTTGAGTTCTAGTCTATAGGAAATGCTACAGATACAGAAAAAGGTCAAATGACACCACAGAAAGAAATGTGCCAAATTTCAGAATTCTTCAGGACACCTGACCCAATTTCTTCAACCAGTTAATGGCATAAAAAACTAATGCAGAGAGGACCATTCTACATTAGAAATAACATTTCAAAACAGTAACCAAATACAGCGAGAGCCCCTTGCTTGGATCAAAATTCAAACTAGTTGCAGAAAGATATTTTTAGATATGTGGGAGAATTTAAATATAAGTTGAATATTAATTAGATGATAATAAAATTATAATTATACAAAATGTGGTGATGGCACTGTGGTCATGTAAGAAAATGCCCCCTGCTTTTGTGAGGTGCATATTGTTATATTTAAGTTGAAATAACCTGATTCTGGGATTTGCTTTGAAATGCTTTAGTAAAAATAATTAAAGGATAGAAGTAACAAGAATGTCAAAATGTTGATGGTTGTTAAAGCTGGGTGATGGATACTTACTCATAATAAAATTTTAAAAGAAAAATGGCACCCAAAAGATATCCATTGCAAATCCCTGGAACCTGTATATGTTACTTTATTTGAAAAAAGGATCTTTGCGGACTTAATTAAAATAAGGACCTTGATATGAGATTATTCTGAAATATCTGAGTGTGCCCTAAATCTGAAAATGAGAATAATATAAAATACATACAAAGGAAAACAGACAGAAGAGCAGGAGGTAATATGCCAGGGAGGCAGACCTTGTTTTGCAGCAAAGGAAAGCCAAATACCCCCGGGAGCTGGAAAAGGCAAGAAATGTGATCCTCCCTGGACCTTGTGGGATGAGTGAGGGCCTGCTGACAGTCTGAGTTTGGACTTCTGGCCTCCAGAACTGTGTGAGAGTAAATTTTGGTTGTTTCTTAAGCCACAAAGTTTGTGGTCATTTGTTATAGTAGCCATAAGAAACAAACACACCGTGGCTGGTGTAGCTCAGTGGATTGAGCGCGGGCCTGTGAACCAAAGGATCGCAGTTTGATTCCCAGTCAGGGCACATGCCTGGGTTGCAGGACAATTCCCAGCAGGGGACCCACGAGAGGCAACCGTACATTGATATTTCTCTCCCTCTCTCCTTCCCTTCCCCTCTAAATATAAATAAATAAAATCTTTAAAAAAAAAAAAGAAGAAACAAACACACTAAATTCATTACTACTCAGAGTCAGAGTAGAACACCAATGGACAATAATGACAAAAAAAGGCACAGGGATGGCTGGAATAAGAATATTTTATAAAGCCATTGATATATGAAGATAATCATTAGAACATAAATGTACATATTTCTAAATATCAAAGGATATGCCAAAGAGAAAAAAGTCTGAGAGAGAGCAAATAAAGTAGATAAAATAGTGAGGATTTTATGTTTTAGTGTATGACATACTTACGCATAAATATGACAAAAATAATGTTATGGAATTAAAGACAATCATATTAATTGCATTGATCACAGTAAGCTTAATTTCCCTACTTAAAGAGTGGTGTTCAGATTTGCTAACAAAGCAAAATTCAACACTATGTTACATTTCAGAATCACTTAAAGAGTCTCAGAGAGGTAGAAATAAAAAATAAAAAAATAGACAAAGTTATACCAGGGAAATGAAATTATAAGAAACAGGGGATATCAATCTTTGTTTTTGACAAGGTGGAATTTAAAACAAAAATCACTGAAGGAGACAAAATAGAAGTTCATAAAGTTGAATTTTACAGTGAAGAAGTGACACATTAATATTGATGAAACCAGTAGCACAAGAAAAATTTGCATGAAGAAGAAACTGCAGGAAATTTTAGAAGAAATAAAAATAAGCTAATAGTAAGAAATTTTAATATACCTCTATCATTCAAGACAGATTAAGTAGAAAAAATTGGTAAAGATTGAATTGATATGTGTTACAAAAAACTCAATGAATTCTAAAAATAGATAAAATAGAAAATTAGATATAATAAAATTATCACTTATCACAATGCAGTAAAGGTAAATATAATTTTTATTGAAAGTTCTATCAAACTGTAAATTATATGCATGCTATTAAAAAGAAATATGAAAAATATTAAAAATTTGGAAATAGTAAACATATATACATCAGAATATATGTGATATAGTTAGAACATTTGTCATAGGCCAATCAATGGCATTACATAATTACTGGTAAATAAAAATGACCATGAAAATAAACAAATTGAAAATTTTATTTAAAAAAGTTAAAGAACCACAGTTAAATAAAAAGTTGTAAGCAGAAGAAATAAATTAATAAAGATAATTTAATAAGAAAAAAGAAGTGATAACAAAGAAAATAGTAGGACTAATGTAAAGCCTGGACCTTTGAAATCATCAACAAAATAGATACAACACTAGCTGAAATAATCGAAGAAAAAGAGAAAGAAATGACAGATACACAAGAGAGGAAATACCGTGAAAACTGAGGATGATAAAAGGTAAAATAAGTGTCTACTTCGCACAATTCTCAGCCAGTATGTTTCTTCTAGATGAAAATAAATAATTTCCCCAAAATGCAACTTAGCAACATTGGCCCCAATAGAAGCTTAAACATATCATTCATTAAATATAAAAGAGAAAATGGTTAGAGGTCACCTGGAACCTATTAAAAAACAAACAAAACAAAATAAAATAAACAGGGAATTCTACCAATTCTTTAAAAAGATGAAATTATTCTATTGCAGAGAATAGAAAAAATCTTCTAAATTTATTTTATGAAAGAAGTATAGCATTGACTCCCCAAACTGGCAATGATTAAAAACAAGCAAAAACAAACTACAACCTAGTCTTGATGACAAATATTGAAGCAAAAACCAATCAAAATATTATCAAAAAGATTATAAGACATTTAAAATTAATACAGCATAAGCAAGTGAGGTTAATTTCAAGTTCCATGTCTCTATATAATCTCTATATATTTTGAGCCTAGAAGAAAAATTACATGGTCATTTACACATATAAGAGAAAAATATATTATAAAACAAACAAAAACTGATTAACCTTATTTATGATAGAAAATGCATGCATCTGTCTATGGCCATACTACCCTGAATGCGCCCGATCTGGTCTGGTCTCAGAAGCTAAGCAGGGTCAGGCCTGGTTAGTACTTGGATGGGAGAAAATGTGTGCATTGAGATTAACAAATTATATACATAGATGTAATGATATACTTATGCATACGAACATACATATAGACATCAAGAAGTGTATGTACCAAGAAATACACAAAACCTACACATGGGAATCGTATAAGACACAAAAGTAAACTTGGACAGGAAGACTCAGTGCCATAAACACATCAGTCAGTACTCTCTAAATTAATTTATAAATTTAATGTAAACTCTATTAATACCTTTCAGGGGTTTTTTTTCTTGAGCTATATAGATGATGATGCAGTAATGGGATTTCCTTAAAAATGATTCTGAGTGGAGAGTATATAATAGTAAGGTTGTTCATGGATTGATAATTGTTAAATGATATGATGAGTACATGGGAAGGTTTTATATCATTCTCTTTGATCTAACATTTAACGTTTTCCGTAATAAGCAAACATTTTTTATTGTAAATGAAAAGTAGTGACGGGTGTGGCAGGAAATAAAGAAGTCTTTGGTAAAACCCCACAATATTAAATCTTCAACATGAAATTCAATTTCTTGAAATGATATTCCATATTTTTACGTCATCAAGCTAATTAGCCTATCAAGAAATTTACAGCGATGAATAGCCATGGACTGGAATGCTGTGGTGTTCAAAGGATCGTTTTGTGTGTGAAGGGTCGTTTTGTGCCTATCACGTTGGAAGGATGCCTGCTGCTGAACTAAACTGTAAAACTGAATAATGTCTTTATCTTCAAAATGAAAAGCCCACAATATATTAATTGTCTTGTTACTACAAAATGTGCAGTTTGCAATCCAGGTTTTTTTGTTTTTTTGTTTTTTTTTTTTTTGCATTTTAGTAGAGAAAACCTCTTAATTATGCAGTCACATAAGTAGAATCATAGCATGTTACAATTTTTTAAAAAATGGAAGGTCATTTAACTTTGGCATTAAACAAATGAGGAAACAGAATGTTCTGAAGTTTCCAAAGCACTATTGACTGAGCTGAGACTAAAACCCAGAACTTCTCCCTCTCAGTCCAGTGCTGCTTTTACTACCCAACCTAAAATCATGCAATGAGACAGTTTACCTTCATTTATCCGCATTTACCCCCCACCACTGCAGTTGTCAATGCAGACAACTGTATGTGAACCACAATAAAATAATTTTTTAAAAAAGATAGTTTACCTTCAAATAAACCTATACTGATCATTAATAATGAAAACTCTCCAATGAATTGTGAAGAAAGCTTTGACCTCTCACAGTCCCTTCTAATAACTGCATCTCCACTGCTGTCCTAACATCCAGTGAACGCCTTAAGGAGCCTTTGCATCTGCTATTTTCATCAACCTTGATCATTCCCCAAGCTCTACCACAGTGCCTGATGTACAGTAGGCAGTTAATTAATGCTCACCTGAGAATAAAGGATGCAGCAGTTGCAAAGCTTTGTGAAAATGGCACTTTGTGTCCATGAGATGACATAGGTGATGTGTTTCTCATATACAGACATAATTAGGTTTGGGACACTGTTATTGGTGTAATTTTTTCTTTGTTTTTGTGTGTTTTGAGGAGCATAACAAAATTCTTTTCCAATAGTCCAGGTTGGTGTGTGTAGTATGTAAAGCGTCTCTTAATAAATGTACAATATATAATTTTATTTAATGTAAGTAATGAAAAAAAATAAACAATAATGTTAATATAATATGTTAAAATTTTACAGTTCATAATTAGAATATACACTTAAAGACCATCCCTATTTCTTCCAAATAATTAAAAATTCTTTTTAGATAGAAAAATGATTCAGTGCCAATGAAATAAAAAAAATCCCTGACTAAATTCATTTTCCTGTGTAAAACAATGTATGAAACAGTTTTTAAAACAGTAATTAGTCACCATAAAGAAATTCCTTTCTCTTGCATTTTATTTGTGAGAGGAATTCAAACTCTGCTCCCCGTGCACAGCACAGTGTCTCTGACAACGCAGGGAAACCCTTTGAGGATGAACACCTGCACATGAGTCCAGTTGAAACATTTTTCTGCTACGGATTAGGAGTTCCAGAAAATTAAGAACTGATTCTTATGTTTATGAGGGCTTCTTAGTGCACCCTTGTGGTAAAGAAATGAGTTACAAAGGCAACCTTATAAATTTCAAACCATAAAGTTGGCCCTAACAGAAGCAACTGTGAGTCATCTGTTGTGTGCTGTCAGGAAGCAGAATGGCCCTGCTTGACCATGAGAAATAAATTTAGTTTGAGTTTGTTTTGTAAAAAGAGAGAGAAGATAAATGATTTGAATATGAAAGTTTAAGACAAAAAGATAATCTCAGTTTAAGTTTGTAAGATAGGCCATCGAAAATGATATCATCGTTGAACTGATATCACTGGATTCACTTACTCCAATTTGCTTGTACAACCTCCCATGTTTTATCATATGAGAAGATGGCATTTGGACAATGCCTCCTCATTCCTCTCAGTCTGTCAAGCTAGTCACAACTCTTGCCTGTCCATTTTCAGTTGACCAGGATAGATCTTTTTCCTGTGCAGAAATGGATGCTGTATTCACATTAACTGATATCAACTGAGTCGCGATATAATGTTTAGCTTTTGGTTTTTAATTTGGAAAAAAAGAGTACTGCATGTACCTTTGGAAACAAGACAACCAAAAAATTGCAGGCTAAGTGTAATCCTTGGACAGCAAATTTGATATTTGTGACAGAATTAACTTTCAAAAAGAAATACTAATATTACATTTCTACACACATGCATATTATAATAAATAAAATTTGTCTGCATACATTATTTTTTATAATAACAAAATTCAGTCCTAAACATTCTTATTTTTCCTAATAACTTTTAGGAAACTTGTTAACTCAGTTAATTTTATATCAAAGGATATGTATTACAAAGGTAAACCAGTTATATATACAGAATATTTATATTAGTAATTCTTGTAGCAGTAAAGTTTATAAATAACCTAAAGTACACTGACAGGCAAATGGATGACTAAATTATATATTTACAAAATGCAACAATGTCAAATAATGAATAAATAAACATTACATAAAACAACATTAATGAATATAAGCAATCTAAATTTAAGTGAGAAAATTAAGTCCAAAAGTTAAAATAGTGTATAATGTATTTTTGCAAAACTAAAAACATTAAAACAAAAAATCTACTTGCTAAGGATACTTAGCAATGGCTAAAACATATTTTTAATAGCAAGGTAATGTTCATATATGATCCAAGATAATAGTGACTAGCAGGTGATGAGAATTAGGCAGGGTTAGTAATGGCAGAGATCAGATTGTTAGATGTTCTAGTTTCTAAGCTGTGTGTTAGTTTCACTGGTGTCTGTTACATTATTGCTTGAAAACAAAAACAATCAAGAACATTATGCAAGAACCAAGGATGAGAGTATATGATAAAACAGAGATAAATATTAAACCAATTCTGTACCCCTGGGATACAAACAAAGGCACAATAGGATAAAAAAGGGAGACAGATTTAAGGGAGACATGTTAGTCAGTTTCTTAGAAGTACAAAACATGCCCTGGCCTGGTAGCTCAGGTGGTTAGAGCATCATCTCAACACTTTAAAGTTATGGGTTTGATCCCCGGTCAGGGCACAAACGAGAAGCAACCAATGAATGCATAAATAAGTGGAATAACGAATCAATGCAACACTCTCTCTTTCTCCCTTCGTTCTCTCTCTCTCTAAAAAGATTGATCAATAATTTTTTAAGTCAAAAAATATTTGTATGCAATATAGCTAGGTATTATAAGTGTTCTAAACTCTTGGAGTTCAGCTCTGTATCAATAATCTGCCTTCTAGTGATCTATTCACACACAATTACATCAGGCAGAGACCATTGTTGATTCATTATTTTACCCTTTATGTCCTTTAAATTAAGCACAGTGCTTTCTTTGCATATAGCTATACTTAAGAAATATTTTAAGACTGATTTATATTTTATTCTAAAATTAATCCAGATTATATTCAAAAAGGCCCCAAACATTTAACACAGAGAAAAATATTCTTCCCCCCCAAAATCACATGTACTTTAAAATCATTTAAATAAAAGATAATACATTCGAAACATATTACAAAGTACACTTTTACATGTCAATAATTAATAACATCATAGATTTTATGAGAATATTCTCCTTACGATCTTTGTCTAAAGTGTAAAAATAAGATGTTGTTTTTGTTTTGATCCTTTGATTTTATTAAATTTTAAATGTCATCTTTTCTTTCTTGTTAAATAATTTCTGCTTCATGGTTTGTAATAAGACTAGGAATTCTGCCCACCACCAGTCAAGACAAATAGCCCTTGCCTCATTAGAGAATCTGGTGTGTTATGAGAAAAAGCCAAGGAGAGAGGAACCGGGAACATGAGATAGGCCAGTAATATTGGAAAGGATTTTCGGAAGATGCCAGCTGGCCTGGTGAAGGAGTAGAAGGGCCTTTCCTGAAAAAAAAATTTGAATAATTATGCCAACCTTGAATTGGGTGAGTTCTGGCACTAAACAGAAAGTTCTGGACAAAGGCCAGATGACTCAATGGGAGCGGTGAGGAAGGAGAAGGCAGCTAACCTCCACTGCAAACTCGGGTTGGTGAAAACAGCTGCACTCATAACTGTTCAGTAGAAATAAAAAGATATTGGGAATGTAAGGTGTGGTAGCATAATTTTACTCAGAATGCATTTGATTTTAAAAATAAAATATCAAAAATATCCAGGATTATTTTCTGTTTTCAACTCTATCTTCCCCCACGAACCCCAAATCATATGCTATAGTAAATATTCAATATGTGACTTATGTGCTAAGTACTGAGTTAAACCTAGAGCAAGCATACTTTAAATAAAGAGGTGAAGAATAGGTAGGGGATAGCTAGGAGAAAGCGACAAAGATGTGTGAACATCTAATGATGCAAGTATGTCTCATACCTTTGAAAACTCCCAGTTAAGTGGCTGGAGGATAGGATATAAAAGGAAGACTTGGAAGATCCTGGAGGGATTAAGGCCACATTTAGATGAAAGGCCTCTAAACCATATTAAACTTTCATTAGAACTTATTCTTCAGGCTAAAGGCTCTGAGAAGCTATGAAGGTGTTTTGAGCAGAGTTCTTGGTCAACTACATATTTTAGAAGTATTACTTTGGTTGCAGAAAAAGGAATTTACTAGAAGAGAGTAAAAATAGAGGGAAGGAGTGGATGTAGAAAACATTAAAAATGTCCAAGTGAAAAATAGAATGATGGGACTTTTCCATCTGGGCAAGAAGTAACACGGATAGAATTCACCCTCCTACTTGAAACAACTGAAGAAAGCATATAAAAATATATGAAACAATATTTTCAATACATCAGATGAGGGACGATGATCCCTCAGAGATGTAAAATGAGGTTTGTTATACTGCCCCAGCTTACTGCCTTGAAAGACCTTCCAGTCCTCTGCACACAGAGAATTTTCACAGAACATTGGGAGACTTCCCAGGTAGAAGAGAAAACTGAGCTGAAAATCCAGAAAGATGAAGATGACTTAGAGTCAAAGGAAAAAGTACCAGTGAGATGAAAACTTCATGGAGAGTAAGTCCCAGAGAACTACAGAAAGTTCACCTCTAGTATTGTACACTAACAAGTGTTTGTTGCATAAATGTGGGGAGACAGCCAATGCCCAAGAAAAAAAAACACCACCTGATATAATTAGAGGACCCAGTATTTGGTGGTCACCCAGGACCAGAAATAGTGCCTGTTCCCACCAGCTAGACTAGGAAACCTCATAGCTCAAGGTACATCGTGTAAGAATGCTAAGAAGGGTTTTGACTCAGCAATGGAAAAAAATCAGTCATCGATTAAATGCTGCTCTTGTCTTAAAAAACAAATTTTAAAAACAAGACCAGAACAAATCAAACTGTTTCCAAATAACTGCATTGAGAATAAAGAGCAAGAATATTTCTAAAAATACAAAACCATATGTTGGGAACCACCCTGCCTGGTTTCAGAAGCCGTAACCCTCCATGGCTAAGACTGAGTAAAAAGACCTTGGGACCATAAGCCACTAAGGAAAAACAGCTAATCCTCCTGGCAGGGGTACAGCCTCTGCCCCCTTTACTTTACCTTGCTTGGCCCCAGGTGGATGACAGGTTAGCCAATGACAGGTAAGATTCCTCAAGGGAGGGATGACCTAAGACAGGCACAGTCATGATGGGGCCATCAGGGAAGGACTTAGGGTACAATAGAAAAGGGGTGATGGACCCTTACCCCTTGGCTTTTCAAGGGCCTGAGTCCTCATTCTATCTGTAAAAAGTCTCTGGCAGTGGGGGGGGGAGCTCTGTGGGCAAAGCCCCACCACACATATAGCCAAGTAACATGCATATTTCCAAGTAACATTTACATTTCCTGTCATTCAATTTTTTTAAAAATCAACAAGCACCCGAAGAAACAGGAAATTATGTTAGGAGAAAAATCAATCAATTGTAACTGACCCATAACTGGCATAGATGATAAAATTAGCAAACAGAATATGAAACACATTCATCACTATAATTGTATTTTTATATATTTAAATTGTTTTTTAAAGATTTTATTTATTTTATCTTTAGAGGGGAAGGGAAGGAGAGAGGGAGAGAAATAGCAATGTGTGGTTGCCTCTGGTGTATCCCCTGCTGGGAAGTGGCCTGCAAGCCAGGCATGTGCCCTGACTGGGAATCGAACTGCAATCTTTGGTTCGCAGGCCCACGCTCAATCCACTGAGCTACACCAGCCAGGGCTATTTTTATATATTTAAAAACCAGAAAGACTGACCATGTTAAGTAGAGACATAGAAAGTATATGTATATTTTTACCATGTATTAAAACATATATACAGGGGTGACAAAAGTAGGTTTACATTTGTGAGTTACAAAACAGTTTACTCTTATATTAATATTTATTATTGTATTATTTTTCATAAAAAACAACTGTAAACACACTTTTGCCCACCCTGTATTTTATAAAATACATATATTTTAATGTATTAAAACTGGGTAATTCAGTTTCTCTAGCTTTATTCTTCTTTTTTCAAAACTGCATGGGTTATTCTAGTTCTGTTATTTTCCATTTATATATTAAAATACATTTGCCTGTGTCTTCAACAAAAAAAATCTTGTTGACAATTTGACGGGAGTTATATTTATTCTATTGGTTAATTTGACATCTTTATTATATTGAGCTTTCCAATCCATGAACATAGTTTCTCTCTCCATTTATTTAGACCATCTTTATTTCTTTCATCATAGGTTTGTAGTTTTTAGCCTGCAGACATAGCAACCAATTTTTTGAGTGGCGTGAACTAGCCTTGCAGAGCTACAATAAAATACAATTGAGCCCTGGCTGTGTTGCTCAGTGGATTGATTGCCAGCCTGTGAATCAAAGGGTTGCCTGTTTGATTCCCATGCCTGGGTTGTGGGCCAGGTCCCCAGTAGGCTGTGTGTGAGAGGTAACCACACATTGATGTTTCTCTCCCTCTCTTTCTTCTTCCATTCCCCTCTCTCTAAAAATAAATAAAATCTTAAAAAAATACAATGATCATTATGTATAATTTTTAAGTATATTGCTGATTCTATTTGCTAATATTTTCTAATAATGTTTGTGTCTATGTTCATAAGTAGTATTCCTTTTGTGTACACCTGTTTTGGTATTAGAGTAATGCTAACCTCAATAAAAAGTGTTAGAAACCATTTCCCTCTCCTTTGCTTTTTGGAAGGGATTGGTAGAACTGATATTCTTTAAGCACTTGGTAGAATTCTTCAGTAAAATCATCTGGAAATTTGTTTTTCAGAAGCTTTTAAATTACAGATACATTTCTCTGATATTCACATAAGCATTCAAATTATCATTGTAATCTTTGGTGAGTTTGAGTGGTTTGTGGTGTTAGGAATTGGCTTAGTTCACTGTAGTCTGCTAGTATCTATCTGCTGGTGTGAATAATATGCTGGTAAGATGCCACCACTGACAGAGGCTGGATGATGGGTACATGGACCCTCTCTGTGTTTTTGTAACTTCTTGTCAGCTTATAACTTTTTTTCCAAAATGAAAAGGTGAATAAGAAGTACCGACACTTTTACAGCAATTGTTACCAATTTGTTAAATTGTACAAATTGATGCAACTTGTCTATTTCTATGAGAAAATTTCTACCATGTCATTCTTTGTTGTTTATTTTTTTTATAGCAACCATTTCTGGTTTAAATGGCAACAAATAAATAAATAAATAAAAATTCTCTGTCTTTTCTATCCCCAAATTAACTGGGTAGAAAAACACTTCACTACTGCTGTCTGTACTTCTTGTAGGTAGTGCACAATATAATTGTGTTAGTTAAGCTCTTTCAGGTTGGAAGTAATCTTTTAGGATATGCTGATATTCTCTCCGTTGATAGGGATTTATTTTAATTAAAACCAGTATTCCCAAGTCCTAACAGACTGATTTTTTAAAAATGGAGAGTTATTTAATTATGAGTCATCCTCCTCTCTCCCTTCAGTCTAAGCAGAAGAAATCTCCCCTCTACTTGTTCTCTGGGTTTTGAATTGTTTCCTGGAAATGTTCAAAGGATGTTTCACTGTGCTTAGAAAGCAGTCTGTCAGTTGCACCCATCATACAACATTTACACGAATCTTCAGCTCCCCTTTTGGGCTAATAATGTTCATATCCCCTACCTGCAGAAAGCGTTGGAAAAGGGTCACTTCTTCAAAACTCCAGCGCCCCGGCTGTTATGACTGACGGTAAAGGGCTAGAAGGATGTTGTGTTGAATGCGGATCTGGGAAAATAACCTCTTCACTATCCATGGGCCCAGACCCTGTGAGCACAGACCCTGCACCGTGGAGCCCCTGGACTCACAGCGCCTGAGCAAACAGTTCCATCAGATCTGGTCATAATTTCTTGCTCTGGATACCACACAGTTCTTCCAATAGTATGCAGAAAATTATATGTCTTTCTATCCCCTTTTGCTGAGTTCAATTCCCTGTTAAAGGGTAATGAGCTCAGAATTAAAGAAGCATTTTCTTTATCCTCCACTTTCTGTCAAAAAATTCCTACCCATAATTAAAATTCTTCCCTTCTCCTATAATTACAAAACAAAGATATTTACATACATGAATACTGATATTTGTGATAGGTATGATTAGAAAAAGTACTAGCAACTTCTCTGGACCACCTTAACTAGTGAAAATTTTCCAGTTCCAAAAGGATATATGGGAAGAAGGAAAAATACGAACAGCAACAAGCCATACCTTAGAGAAACTGCAATATAGTAGTAGCTCTAGTAAAAATCAGGTGCACCTGACTCTTTGTTCTGTAAGAAATGTTTGGAGCCTATGGTGAATTATCAACATTCTGATTCTCCACCCTGAATTCTTGAGATTAAAGATTCCTTCTCAGTGTGCCTGATATTCAGATGTCTTAAGAGAAAGTTAGGAATTGTTGATTTTATCACTATTACTCCTGTTTGAAAGAATTCATCAGGCAACTAATTAACCATCCAGCTGTGGATCAGGCATTTGCCCCTGCTGTGATCAGCCATGGAAAACTGTTCCTAGACAGTACTCTTAGATGTGCAAAATTCCCAGAACACCATAGCTACTTCTGCAATTGAGATCTTTTCTTTTTTTATTTCTCTTGTTGACACTATTACAGATGTTCCCTTTTTCCCATGTTTGCCTGCCTTCATGAGATTGAGATCTGATAGCTGATGGTCATGTTTAATGTCTCAAGTACAATACCTTAAATAAATGCAAGAACACTGTTAAAACAATTCATTGCTGGCATAAGCCCCAAAGTCAGACAAACCAAGGTTTCTACCTTGTATGTGTCTTCTGCTTACAAAATATAAGTCTGATATTTATGTCTTGCTATGTAAGTGTTGGTTTATTGAGTGAAATGATTGAATCTATGTCTGTTTATTTTTAGGATAAAAAATGGTAGTAGTAGAGGTGTTATAGACTGAATGTTTGTGCTCCCCTAAAATTCACATGTTAAAATTCTGACATCTAATATGATATTAGGAGGGGAAACCTTTGAGAAGCAATAAAGTCTTGAAAGTTGTGCCCTCATTAGTGTGATTAGCGCCCTTATAAGAAGAAAGATGGAATCTTGCTTACTCTCTCTCTGTTCCCCATCACGTGAAGTTACAGGAGAGTACAGTCATCTACAAGCCAGAAAGTGGGTCCTCCCCCAACACAGGATCTGCCAGCACCTTGATCTTCGACTTTCTACCACCCATAACTGTGAGAAAGAAATGTTTGCTGTTTAAGCCACTCAATCTGTGGCATTTTGCTATAGCAGCTCAAAACTGACAAAAACAACAGCTAATGCATAAACAGCATTTGGGAATTAGTTAGTAATGATAAATGTATTATTAATAACAAGCTATTAGTTAGTGCTACATGAAAAAAGAATATCAAAGTCAACTCATAATCACAGATGGTTTTTTTGAGCATTTCCATCAAGTATTTTTAAAAGCACTTCACATATATTAATTATTCAATCCTTACAAGAAACCTGTGAGGCTTTAGATAATGTAACTAAGAAACAGACAGCTTAAATAATTGGCCCAAGGTCACATAACTAGAAAATGGCAGAGACCGGACGTGATCTGAATACAGACCTTGAGCTTCTAACTAATACACTAAATTACTTTTAAAATAAACTTAGGAAATATTATGTCAAGCAGATTTCTTCAATAGGACATATGAGAGAGTATTACGTTAAAGTGTACTGAATCTAAATATGAAATAGAGTTTATATTTATTATACTGAATTTATTTGGTCATAAAATGCTTTGTGTTTTATGAATCATCCCACAGGATATTCTGGGGGTTTGTTTTGGAAAATGTTGCTCAAGGTATAAAAATTCATTCCATAAAAATCAGTTTTATTATTCTTTATGGTCAATTCCCATTTATATTAAATTCCTAAAGTTTGAAAGTGGAGGAATTTCATGCATGGCACCGGCATTGTGCCATCAGAACGCCTTTCACATAAACAGCACATGTGAGTTGACTTAGAAATCGGTAGGAGGCATAATTCCATCAGAAGCTTAAATGTTTGTTTGTTCACGTATTTGTTTCAAAGGCATCAGGAAAGAAGTAGTTTGATACAAAAAAATACTTGAAATCACTTGAACAGGAATGAGTTCTATCATCACCAAAAAGGACATAGAGAAGGATCATGATATCATGTCCCAGAAAATGGGGACAATAATGCTGAAATTTGGCAGGGAGAAGGAGAGAGTAAAGTTCCTTCTAAGTGGCACATTTCAATATGAGAGTAAGTTAAACATTCTCAAGTAATAATAAATAACCCAGGTACCAGACTGACGGTGACTTTCTAATTAAAAAAAAAAAAAAAGCGGGATACTTGTTTTTTTCTGCAATGCTTATGCACAAAGACAGTTCAAGCCTACTAATAATGAGGATTTATAATATATATGTTACCTGTAAATTTGATACTTGTTGCATGCAATCCTCAAATAGAATTTCTCATAGAAGATCTGTTAGAGTTTTAGGAAGCTACTTTGAAGGTGTGCAGTGGAGAACCAGGGGACATAACGCTTCT
The DNA here is from genome assembly GCA_004027475.1 of Anoura caudifer. Taxonomy (NCBI): domain Eukaryota; kingdom Metazoa; phylum Chordata; class Mammalia; order Chiroptera; family Phyllostomidae; genus Anoura; species Anoura caudifer. The sequence continues at coordinate 50,635 of PVKU01006185.1, forward strand.
ATATTCTCAAATATTCTGGATGGCACTCCTGAGTTCTACCCTCTCTGAACAGGAAACATGAGATGATATGAGGTTGAAAAAGGAGGAAGTGAATGCCTATGGCAAGAAGAAGGTAAAGGGCAATGTAGTTAACACGGAGTGTGAAGCAATCTTCCAGGTTCGAACTCCTGAGCTAGACAGCAGCCATGATGTTGGAAGAGGACTTGCGACACTCTTCAGTCTCCCCCTTTTCATCATCTCCTTTGCTACCCCAGGAACTTCTTTCTTTCCAACACCTAACCCAGTACGATATTAGTTCTCTCATGTTTAAGTAAAGCCCAAGGGAAAGGAGCAAATTCAGAGGGAAAAACTAGAGTTCTATTTTCTCATTGATTGAAAATGTGGTAACATTTCTGACAACATTTTTTTCTGTTCTTAGGCTTAATATGTTGTTCATCTGATGTAAAATATGTAAATACAATAAAGCAATATTTTTAAAGCTGGAAAATACTGATATTCTACTAACATGAATCATAATAGCAGCATGTTATTATTAATGTCATAAAATTTATAGATTGTATATTTATTTATTAAGAGCATACATGCTGTATATATTATCACCTTTAACACTGTATCAAAATTAATTTGATCTTTAGGAACATGTGGTTTCAGTGAAATTAAAGAAGGTCTTACATAACTCTATACTGAGAACGCAGCAATGTGTTGTGTTACACATGCTCTGTAAATATTTGTAGATTGAATAAATGATCAAAGTTCAACAAATCCTTCTAGAGTCAAATGAGCAATTTCTCTTTTTTCATACATCTCCTGCATTTACATAAGGTTTTCAATATTTATATGTCTTTCTACAAACTTAATTTTAACTGTAGCTTCCATACATGAATTTCTTATACCTCTATGTAAATATTATATTCAATTTCAAAACTTCATACTTTTATTGGAATTTTATTTTATTTACTTAGTTCAGTTCAATCTCCTACATAAGTTACTCAGTCTGCAGATATATACTTTTATTGCTATAATACTGAATCGAATCAAGTCCTCAATATCATCTCCTACTTCCTCCTTGGTGCAAGTGAGACTCAGGAGTGCCATTCTCAATTATTATGTAGAATATTCATCTTAAACCATTAGATTATATTTAGCACTTATAAGTTTAAAAGTATTAATATTACTTTGAATTTGTACAAGTTTTTTTACTAATGGCTCAGATATACAAATTCATCCATTCATCTACAACATACATAGAGAAAATAAAATTGTTTTAATAATGAATAATTTCTTCAGACTAATATTTCTTGTCCTTCACCAAATCTAAACACTACTAAATGACTAAATTCAGAATAATATCTACTTTACATTACATTTTTAAATAAAAGAAGAAAACTTCTGGGGATTAATGACATTAAAAATATACACAATCTTATATTCCTATATTGTCATCATAACATATCATACAAATCAAATACAAGAAAAGAAAAATAATTACTGGGTATAGCACTATAAGATTCTAAAATATATTTCAAATTGTTATTTATAAACTATTATTCACTTTCTTAAGTATAAGCAAACATACAGCTAGGAAAGAATAGCAATTCCAGAAAGAGATATAAGTATACTTAAGAATTAACTTTATGATAAAATTAATATTGTATATCAATGAACAAAGATTTTAAATAGCACTCTGAGAATTCGTTTACTACTTAGAAATTGAAGAACTTAAATCTTTATCTCATACTTTAACCTCAGACGATTTTTAGGAGTTCAGCTTCTGACCAAGGTGGAGTAGCAAACACCCAACTGGCTCTTTTACTAGCAATAGAAAACTGGGCAAAAAATGTGAAGTGACTGAAGGACAGGAAACAAGCCAGTGAGCCTTGTATTACCCTGGATTTCTGTTTGTAATCACAGTCTAGAACTTAGTTCATGGTGAAGATTCCAAAAAGAACACAATAATTTTATGGAATGAAAAGGTGAAATTCTAGATTTAAGGAGGTACAGCTGTTTGGAAATTGCAGGACAGCTTTCTACAGATGAGGGATCTACACAGAAAAAAAGCTCCAGAAATATGCACAGTGAGGTCCTTGATATTTTGGCTGAATATACGGAAAATTTGTATGCTAAAGTCTTCCAAACAATGTTGGACAAGTTTTTAATACCTCTAAAGAAATGAAGAAATATACTATGTTCATGAATCCATAGATTCCACATTGTTTCAGTAAGTCTCCACATGTTAGCTATAGCTTCAATACAATTCCAATAAAACAAGCAGGTTTTTGTGATAATTATTAAGTTGATTAATTTGAAAATTATATGGAAATGCAAAATGAAACAAGATTAACCAAAATAGTTTTCTTACAACAAAGTTGAAGAACATGCATTAATTTCAAGAACATTACAGCTACCAAAATCAAGACAATTTGTCATTGGTATAAGAATCAAGCTATAGATCAAAGGAACAAAATGCAGAGTACTGAGTAGACCTACACATGTGTGGTTAATTAATCTTTGACAAATATGACAAGGCAATTTAATGGGATAAAGGTATTATTTTCAATAAATGGTGCTAGAAAAACTGGATATGAATATGGAAAAACAAAAACATTAATCTTTATTTTATATAATACAAAAATTTAGCTCAGAGTGAATTATTGATGTAATCCTTAAATTTATGTATTTAACATTTCAATTAAGAAAATATAGCCCTGGCTGGTGTGCCTCGGTGGACTGAGCACCAGCATGTGAACCACAGGGTCAGTGGTTCAATTCCCAGTCAGGGCACATGCCCAGGTTGTGAGCCAGGTCCCCAGTAGTGGTTGCATGAGAGGCAAACACACATTGATACTTCTTTCTCTCTCCCTTACCCTCTGTCTAAAAATAAATAAATAAAATATAAAAAATATAGGACACAAATAGTGACAGCAATCTTAAAGAAGAAAAACAATGTGGGAAGTATCTCAAACCACACTACAAAATTATAGTAATTTAAACAGCATGGAAGTGGTAAAAAACAAATACAAAGGTCAATAGGACTGAATAGAGGGAACAGAAATAAACAGACAACTATACAATCAGTTAATTTCTAAAAAGGAAGCAAGAAGATACAATGAGGTAAAGACAGTCTAGTCAATAAATGATGTTTACAAAATTGGACAGATACATGAAGAAAATGAAACTCGACCACTTTCTTACACCATATACAAGAATAAACTCATAATGAATTAAACATTCAAATGTAAGACCTAATGCCATAAAAATCGTAGAAGAAAACAGTAAGCAGTAAAATCTCTGACATTTCTCTTACCAATATTTTTTCTGACATACGTCCTCAGGCAAGGGAAACAAAAATAATTAAATAATAAACAAATAGGACTACATCAAACTAAAAAGTTCTTGCATGGCAAGGAATATCATCAACAAAATGAAAAGACAGCCTACTAAATGGAAGAAGATATTCGCCAACAATATATCCAATAAGGAGTCAGTTTATAAAGAACTCAAAGAACTCAACACCAGAAAAACAAACAACCTGATTAAAAAATGGACAAAAGACTTCAATATACATTTCTCTAAAAAGGACATAGAGATGGCCAGTGGACATACGAAAATCACCAGTCACCAGAGAAATACAAATCAAAACTACAATGAGCTACCACTTCACACATTTCAGAATGGTTATCATCAATAAATCAAACAACAACTAATGCTGTTAATGATGAGAAGAAAAGGGAACCCTCGTGCACTGTTGGTGGGAATGCAAATTGGTGCAGCCACTGTGGAAAGCAGTATGGAGTTTCCTCAAAAAATTAAAAATGAAATTGCTTTATGGCCCAGCAATTCTACTTATGGGTACCTAGCCAATGAAACCAAAAACTCGTATGAAAGAATATATAAGGGGGCCCCCCAAACTGGAACTATCTTCTGGATAATGAGCCCCTTATTGTACAGGATTCCTCCTGTTAGGTGAGTGTTCTAGAGACTTATCTGTATTAGTATACCAGCTAGCATTGCTGTGAGGGACTGCATTTAGCTTCAGTGAATTTTTTTTGAAGACTCAACAAGTTTGCCCATTTCATGACAGGTGATATATGAGTGCACCTGCCCACACCTTTCTGAGTGTTCAGAAATTTTTAACTGAAACCATATGACCCTCATGCCCCACCCTCCCTATTCACACGATCATGTCCTGAGTGACTCTTTTTCCCAATGAAATAAGTCCATAAAGGAAAACATTTTGCCAATGTGGAAGAGGTGAAACAAACAAACAAAAAAATTCAGAATCACTAAAAGGCATCAAAATTGATGAGTTCAAAAACTGTTTTAAGCAGTGGAAAAACATCTCAATAGGTGTATTACATCAACTGGAGAGAACTTTGTAGGTGACTGAAGTTTAAACATGTAAAAATGAATACACAATGTTTTATAAATAATTTCTTTTGGAGGGACCCCCTTGTATGTTAATGTAATTTGCTTTGCCATTGCCCTTATACACAGGAGAATGAACACTGTTAAAGAACATTGCAGTCATAAATTTATATTATTTAATTATGCTTAGATTCTGTTTCCTAAAATTTCATTGTATAGCTTTCTAATCAAGGGTTCTAATCAATTATTTCTTCTGTTCTCCATACTTGTTGCAGATTTTCTTTACTTTTCTCATTCTTCTAATTCTTCTCTTTCTTCTATTATTTTTATTTTTTATTCTTTGTACTTTATTTAGAGAGAAAATGCAAAGTTCAAGAAAAAAATGATTCTATTCCCTGTCACTATGCCAACAAATTCATCTTGCCACATTTATTTTATTTCTCTTCCTTTGCCTTCTCAGTTATTAATCTTCCTACCTGTGTTCTAGATCCTATTCCTTTCTCTTTATCCCCTTGTACTCACGTCTGCTCTTTTGCTGGCTCTACATTGGGTTGATTATTCCCCTTATGGTCAACTTTTTTTCTCTTATTTGTATGCATTGAAATTTAAACATGTTCGAATTACTAATATTACTTTAAAAAACAGCTTTCTTTAACACATACTGCTTAACCTATCACTTTATTATTCTATTAAATGATAATGAAAAACTTTTTTACACTTCTCCTGAAAGAATGCCTTATTTTTCATAGTTATTTCTGGGACAATTTGCTAGAACCAGATGCAAAAGGTAACTGAGCAGTTTGCATAATTACAATAACAGAAACATACAGACTTTCTAAGTAACCTGATGTGACTTGGCCATTAATGAAGAAGGAATAAGACCTGAGACTTAGTTGACTCAAATACAGCATTTCAGGTATTCCTGTGTGACCAGAAATAAAATACCCATGTTTTGCCAATTAAATGCACACTTTTTTGCCCAAATTTTTGAGAGACAAGTAAAGATGTGCATTGTACATGGGTATAAAGATTACATACCAATTGGGTATGATAACCCCATGTACAATGTGCACAAAAACAGGGGTGCAAAATGCAGTAGTTCCTTTTTCTGGTTCTGAGAACACTAGCTTCCACTTTCTTGAATCTCTCACAATATCCTCACTTAAGGCAGTTACCTGTTAATGGGATGCCTAATCGCCCCACCTTGTTTGGGTTTTCTGTTGCTACTGTAACAAAGTACCGTAGACAGTGGCTTAAGACGCAATCCAGGTTTATCTCACTGCTCTCTGAGTCAGAAGTTCCACAGGAGCCTCAGTGGGCTAACATCAAAGCGGCAGCTGTGCTTTATTCCCTCTTGGAGGCTCTAGGACAGAGTCTGTTTCCTTGGCTTTTCTGACTTCTAGAAGCTGCCTACACTCCTTGGTTCATGTTCCCTGCTGCATCCTCAAAAGCAGCAATGGAGTCCCTCTCCAATCGCATCACACTGACCTCCTCCTCTGAACTCCCTCTTCCTTTTTTAAGGAAACATGATTACATTGGCCTCACTGGAATAATTCAGGACACAGCCCAGGATACCTGATCACATCTGTGAAATCCTTTGCTACGTAAGGTAACATATGTTCTGAGCATTAGAATGAGGGCCCATTGGGGGCCTTGTTGCCACTGGTTCCATTGCTGTGGTCATTAATAAGCGTGCCTCAGGGTGGCAGGTACAAAGTCCAAATGGGGAGGAAATAACTCATTTGCCAAAAGAATGACAAGACTTGTCTAACGTATATCAAGCATACCTGATGCATAGATGTGGGCATGTATTTTCAGAGTATGAAACCAAGATGGACAGAATATAACAGGAGATGGTACCAATTTTTTGAAATGGGTAAATTTGCCAGATATTCTTGATTGTATATGTTAACTTGAGCAGCTAGAAATAGCTTTAGTAATTTGTTTTGTTGACAACTGAATGAGATTCATATGCCAGAACTTCCCCAGCACAGTGTAGAGAAAGGAGTCCAAAAGTTTAAGGAAATAAGTGTTTGAAATATTTATCATTTATAACCTCTGCACTCCTTATCTATTATATATTCTAAGGAAAACTAGAAGATCCTTGCTTAACTAAGGCAGTAGAAACCAGTGTCCTTGAAAGCCCTGTGGTGACTGTCTTCTGTAGGCCAGCAACGACCACAGGGGATGCTGCCAGTGAGGCAGGTTCCCTAATTGTATTAGGGATGGTGGGATGAAGAGAAACAGAGGCTAAGTATCAGTGCTCAAATAGAACCAAAGAGTTACAATAATGGGCAGTAGGAACAGGGTGTAAAGTAAATATTGTAACCAACTGTGATCTTTGGAGAGTGCTAGTCCCTTAAAATGGTATGTACCTAAGAGCATTTACTTATTGATGGAACCAGCAGGATGACAAAGCTGATTTTAAAAAGTATAAGGCAGATATGATTATTTATGGCCATGAGGGAAAAAAGAATGCTAGATTAAGATTTCTGAATTGATGCAGACACCGCCCGCAGTGTCTGCATCATCATAGATGAAATGAGACATACACACAGACTACTGAGTCCTGTGGAGGAAAAAGGACAGCGTGGCTTTTTTCTCAAGGGGAGCAAAAGTGGCCACCTCCTCCATGACAGGCCTTTATTTTATTTCTGGTCACATTACATGATGGTCCTCATTTACTATGCACAACTTCACTATAGGTGGTTACCTTTTACAGACAACAAAGGAGCCAATGCCACTAATCACATTACAGAAGAAGGATATTTGCAAATGAAAAAGGGAAAAGTGGTTAAGCTGGTTACACTCCATACTGGTGAGTTTTAGCATGGATTTTAGGAAGTTACAGAAAGCAATTGCTGTGTCAATTCAGGGTGACGGAGTTTTAGCAAAAGCAAGACTCGAATCGGCTTAGGCACATTGCAAACCTGATTTCCCATGAGATAACCTATCTGTGGGCATGGGTCCTGTGCATCTCCGAGTGGGAGCTGGCCCACGCCACACAGAAGGATCTCCCACACTGAATTACATACAAAAAATGTCAATGTCCTACAGGGTAGACAAGGTTTCCAATGGCATAAAAATTATTTGTCCTGCATCTCTACAAGACAAAATCAATCTGCATTGTTCTACCTGTTTCTCTACAGAAACAAAATCACCTGCATCACCATCTGTTTTCTACTCACCCACCAACCTTTAGAGATGCAAAATACTACAATCAAACACACGGGTATCTAACCCTAGGCGTTATATAATCCTTGTTAGATAAAGCTACTATGATAAGCTGTCCTACAAACCTGGTGTTCAGTGATGTTGAGCATCTTTTTAGGTACTTGTTGGCCTTCTATATATTTTCTTTGGAAAAATGTCTATTCATATCTTCTGCCCATTTTTAATTGTATTATTTGTATTGACAACAAAAAAGGGGGTTCTATGGAAAGTAACATTGAAGGGAGATCTGATCATAAATTCCTAACTGGGTAGGTCTTGCCCCAGACATATAACTTCTTTGTTAAATATTTATCTTTGCCTTATGCAAGCCCTTTCCATCCTTTCTATGCATTTAGGTTAACACATCATTGAAATGTCCCCTTTCAGACCCTTCCTTTTAATATTGTCCACCTTTTCAAACCCTTCCTTCCAAAGGGTGCTCATCCTTGACTGAGCACATAATCTTAACTATCCCATAATCTGATCGCATGTTGCTCCCTGCCACCTCTGTGTAATCGTGTTCACATTTTCTCCTTAATTTCAAGGGTGTGCAAGACACTACCAACTGTCATTTCTCTGAAGAATTTGAATCAACACATTGAGATCTTCTCCGTGTATCTGTTGTTTGACTCAAAATAATTTTTATAAAAATTCTCTACAAATTTGGATGTTACTACAGGATAATTGTTTTGTTGTTGTTATTGAATTGTATGAATTTTTAATACATTTTTAATATTAACCCCTCATCAGTAATACTATTTACAAACATTTTTATCTCATTCAATAGGTTTGCTTTTCATTTTGTCGATGGTTTCTTTTGCTGTACAAAAGTATTTTAGTTTGATGTTGTTCTACTTGTTTATTTTTGCTTTTCTTACCATTGATGTTGTTGTCAAATCTGAAAAAAAAAAAATCATTGCCAAGACCAACATCAAGAAGTTTAGCATCCATGTTTTCTTCCAGGAGTTTTGTGGTTTCAGGTATTACATTTAAGTTTTAATTCATTTTGAGATCATTTTGTGTATGATGTGAGATAAAGGTCTCACATTCTTTTCAATGCTGTTGTCTAGTTTTCCCACCATCATTTACTGAAGAGATTGTCCTTCCCCACTGTGTATTCTTGGCTCCTTCATCATAAATAACTTCATCATACATATTTGTGAGTTTATTTTGGGGTTCTCTATTCCTTTTCTCTGACATGAGTCTGTTTGTATGTGAATACCATACTGATCTGATTACTGTAGCTTTGTGATATAGTTTAAAATCAGGGAGCATAATACTCCTACTTTGTATGTTCTTCTTTTTCAACATTGCTTTGGCTATTTGGGATACATTGTGGTTCCCTACCAATTTCAGGATTGTCTGGTCTATTTCTGTAAAAACTGCCTTTTGAACTTTAATAGGGATTGCACTGAATCTGTAGATTGCTTTGGGTATTATGGACATTTTAACAATATTAATTCTTCCCATCATGAGCATGGAATATATTTGCATTTATTTGTAATTTCTTCAATTTTGTTCAACATCTTACAGTTTTCAAGAAAAAAAAGACAGATTGCTATGGGAGCCTAGTACTATATAGGACATTAATATAATATACAAAATATTATGTCATTACTGGGAATATTTGCATTCTGGCATGCTATTATAGTTTTAAGTTATCACAGTCTTTAAAATATATATATATAGCCCTGGCTGGTGTAGCTCGGTGGATTGAGCACAGGCCTGTGAACCAAAGGGTTGCTGGTTCAATTCCTAGTCAGGGCACATGCCTGGGTTGCAGGCCAGGTCAACCACACATTGGTATTTCTCTCCCTCTCTTTCTCCCTCCCTTCCCTTCTCTCTAAAAATAAATAAAACATATATATATATATATATATATATATATATATATATATGCAGTTTACTCTGGCAATAAAATTTCCTAGATTTTATGAAATGCAGACACAAAAATCAAAAAGCATATATGGAGAAAAAATTAGTCTGTTATACAAATTTGAATAATTATTTTTATAATTTTCTACTAATATTATTTTTCTAATTGCACTATTTGTGTATTTTTCTGTCAGTATGAGAGACATCAGTTTACTAAGTCATCCTTTCTACTCTCCTTTCTGCACTCAGATTCAAAACAACAAATATTTTCCTTCTAATTAAAATTAAAATAAATAAATAAATTTAAATTTCAGGATTTCAACATTTAGTACTGATTTACAACTCAACTAAGAGGGATGGGGAATTCCCCTCTCTATTTGTTGAGCCAAAAGACAGTGAAGTCAGAGGATCTGTGGGAAGACTGATGATATTCCTGTCAGCTAGGGGTTTTTTTTTTAGGCTCCATCCAGTCCCCAAACCCACTTATGTAGTCATTGTTTCTGCCTGTCAAGCAAGATACTTCTTAGCCTTTGTGAATATTTCCCTAATAGCTCCACCAATCATTTTTTATCTCTGCTGCCAACCTGAGCTTTCATTAGCAAGTGTAGAATAAATGCTTGTGAAGTACGGTAACATAAAGTGGTACTGAACCAACTCAGTCTTTTGAAGGAGTTTTTACTTATAGTCAATGAGAATTGTTTCACTACTAGGGAAGGCTTCGGAAATCACTACTCACCTAATATTATTTTTCCCCGTCAATAAGCTGGTCATGTCTATTATTCCAGGTTTTCAGCCCCAAATGAGGAGGAGTTTATCCTAGCTTTTCTATCTCACATTTCAATATAGAAATTATCAGCAAAACCTATTGGTTCTACCTTTGAAGCATATTGTGAATCTGATTCCTCTACAATCTCACATCAGTTCAAGGATTATCATCTTGCCTGTATCATTTTAACAGCCTCCCAAACAGTCTATCTGAGTTCCACTGTAAGTCTATTCTTTATTCCTTATACGTAACATAAACCAAATTATGCCCTTCTAAACTCAAAGCCCTTCAGTAAATGCCCATTTTATAAAGAATAAATTCCAAAGTTCTTATTAAAGCCAACAAGCTCTACATGTCCTGGCTCCTCACAATGTCTCAGACCTTGTCTCCTGTCACTCTGCCTTCACAGTGCTCCAGTCACAGCACTTCTTTGTAATTCCACAAATATGCAAAGCAAGTTCCTCCCTTGGCCTGAAGTGTTCTTTCCTCAGCTATCACTGGGGCTCATGCCATTACTTAATTTGTATCTCTACTGAAGTGTTGAGACATTTCTTGACTGGTTAAAATAGCAGTCTTGTGAAATTTTCTGTCCCTTTGTTTACTTTATTTATTTTTTTTAAGATTGTACTCATTTATTTATTTTCAGAGAGGAGCAGGGAGGGAGAGAGGGACAGAAACAGCAACGTGCGGTTGCCACTCGCACACCTTCCACTGGGGACCTGGCCTGCAACCCAGACATGTGCCCTGACTGGAAATCAAACTGGAGACCCCTTGCTTCACAGGCTGGCACTCAATCCAGTGAGCCACACCAGTGAGGGCTGTTTACTTTATTTTTTTTTATTAGCACTTACCACGAAACACATACATACATAGTTATATGTATATAGAAATGTATATTTGTGTGTAATATGTGTACATACATATATAAAATATATGTAATATGTGTACATAATCTTTAGCCATGAGACTATAAATCTATAAATTCCAACAAGATTATAAATTCCATAAGAATAAAGACTATTTTATTGACCATGCCTGTAACAGTGGGAAATTGTAACCCACCGCACCATTCTTTTGATGGTGCTTTTGTAAGTGCTGACTCTGATTAATGTGTATATAGACAAACAGCATGTTTGTACAAGAATCCCAGGAACTAACTTCAGAAGATACAGACCCTGACCTTCAGGCATCCTAGCTCTGGGAGATTTGCTGACCTTTAACCATGCAGTGAGGATGACATGAAATCAGGATGATATGAATCCCAGATGATGCACCCTGGATCATCACTTGCCTTATCGTAATGGACTGTGCTCATCTGCATGTAAAGAACTTTTTAACCCCCTTCTCTGATATCTTTGTTTGGTTCTCCTCTGCCTCCACTGAGATGTGGAGATGGGCTTTGAGACATGAGTGACCCATCTTTCTGGGGAGATGGGCTTTGAATGAGTCCCTCATCTTCCATGTGGCTGGCATTTGAATAAACCACTTCCCTTTACATCAGCACCTGCCTCTCAGGTATTGGCTTTCATAGTGGCAGGCAGCTGGACCTGCATTCGGTTATATGAACATGACTCAAGACAATATCTGGTACATAGCAGGCATTCAATAAATGTTTTTAATAGATGTATCCCTCTCTAGTAAAAAAATATATTCTTGATAAGAGTTTATATACTTAAATATTTAATAGATAAAAAGAAAGTCTGAGATGTATCAAAATAATAAGAGTACCTTTCAAAGCTCAGGCACTGAATTGAGGGGTGTGAAAGAATTTATATAGTGTGTATATAGAGGAAAGAGGATGAGTCATTTTGATCTCAGATTGTTTCTGAATGAAGGTCTTGAAGGTCCACCCAAAAAGAAGGTGCATTGAGCAGGGACTGACAGATCCCAGCCACATAACAACTCTTCTTCATAATCTACTGTCCCTACCACCAGAAAAGGGATGCGCACCATCACTGTCTGCTGTCCTCCAGAATTATCCGCCCAGTGATAGTACAATCTGAACCTAACCAATTAGTGAAACCACAGTATGGAAATGCAGACAAGAATGGTTGGATGAATTAATCAAAATTAGTCATTAGCGCAAAAGCTCTGACATTTTTCATCCTCCATTACACATTCTAACAATATATGCCAAAACCTAAAAATAATAAAAGAAGACAAAATCTGCCTAAAAACTGGTAAAACTATCGATACCTCTGAGTTTGTCAAGAAGCATCAAGCTAAGAATAAGTCAGTCAAGTCATGTTTGCCTGTGTTTCTGCTGGAGACCATGACTTATAATGGTTAAAGAAAATTAGGGTTTTTTTTTTTTTAAAGAAGGGTCAAAGAATCCACATTCACTTTTGGACTGAGGTGATAAATTGTCACTGACACTAAGATAATTTTAAGACGGGTGTAGTAAAACATGATGCATTAGAAAGGGCACTGCGTTGAAAGCGAAAGACAGGGATTTCAGTCCTATCTCCTCACCTCATTTTCTGAACAATGTTGGATGAAACTCACTTGCAATTACCCACTGAAAAAGATAATTATATTAGATGCAAGATCCTTAAGTAAGGGATATGAATATTGGACTTATTTGAGGGGCTTTATCAAATCACTCATGTCCCTTTGTGGTCTTTCACCAAGAAGCTAAATTCCACCCTTTGGGGAACAATTCCAGTAGTTACCTATAGGAATCCTCTGAAAGGATCAACTTTAAATCTAAATTTATGAATGAAAGGGTTCCCATTAGCTCCAAATGCAAATATTCGTGTAGTTAGAAGAGTAATTTAAGTAGCAGTTTATTTGTTCTTAATGCCAATTCTATTCTATTTCTTGATTCACTGCTTACTTGAGTAACTGAGAAGTTGTGATACTCAGTAGTCATATGTGATCTGGAGAGGAAAAATCTACTGGTATGAGTAACTTCATGGGGTTAATAACTGGGCTGAATGCATCTTCACTGAGTTTCACTAAATTTTTAGAACCCAAGATAGCAAGCAAACACTAAAAAATTTAAATTTACAAGAACATTCTTTAAAATATTTAAAAATAACAACACCAAAAAAAAAAAAAAAAAGAACACAGACCTTTCAATTATAGTTAAGACCAGGTAGCTAATAAGCACAAAGTCTATACACTAGTGACCCAAAGAACCAGGAGGTGCTCACCTGACAGGGATTATTAGCAGCCACATTACTGGGCTTTTTGAAGCCTACAAATTTTTTCCTTGTTTTTTGGAAAATATCCTTGACTCTGGCAGTAAAATGCATATATTGATTCTTTAATGTTGGCAAAATAAATACCTCATAGTTAGATCTTCAGCTACTTTGTCTATTCAAAAAAAATCTATTGTAAATCCCAGTAAAAATCTTGTATTAAGCAAAAGAGAAATCAATAATTTCATTGCAGTCTTAATGATTATTATGAAATTAAAGTTAATTCATGTGCCAAGTTAAAAATGCAGCTACTGTATTCAACAACAAATCAAGGGCAAAATGAACAATAAAAGTTTAAAATGTATTTCATCAAATGTGATTAGCATTTAATATGATGGTTTAAACTTTTTAATTATCTGTATTTTGTCATACTGGTGCCTATTGAAAAGAACTTAAAGTAAATGAACTCAATGCTTTATAGAAACAATTTTTCAGCACTAACGTAATAAGGATATTGAAAAGGGATAACTGGCAAGAGGTTTTCTTTAAATCTAAATGGGTTCAACAAACTAACAGAAAGCATAAACTCAGTATATAAGATCTAGCAGTTTCTAAATAGCCATCTTATCTGATTCTGAGATGAAAATAAATATATCCATGGATGAATGTAATTGCTTTGTTATTTGTAAATTAAAATGTAAAATAGGGTGTTTTCATATTAAATGATTAGTATGAATAATCAAGAGTAGATATATACCTTAAATTTACTATTATAAGATACCTTTTATGTGTTATATTGTTATTGTTTCTCACAAAATATGTTCTACATTTAATTGAGCTTGATACTGCAGCATGTACCTAATATACACAAACAGCCTATGAGTTCAAGTTTATGTTGTGAAAACAGTCATCTCCTCTGGAGGCATGAGCTGTGATCATAAATGAGAGGACTGTAATTACCCTTTGATCATTCCAATGTTAAAGTATGAGTGATTTTGAAAAACTTAAGAATTTCAGCCCAAACTGTTTAATTATGCACATTTTTGTTTTATACTCTCTCATGTCAGAAAAGTAAACTTTGGAAGGCTAACCTAAATCTTGAAAGTTTGTTTAACTTCAGAATTCTATTGGTATTTCAAGCAGAATTAAAGGAGGAGTCAGTCATAAAAAGTTCCACATACAAAACACTCTCACCAATATATTCTCTTTACTTCTAGGGTCTTTTAATTAAGTTAAATTCATTTTAAATAGGTTAAAATGCACAGATATTTCTCAAGTAAAATGCGTGTACTTTTTCAACACATAGAGGGATGGCATGATTGTTTTCAACTTATGTTTATCATTTTAGTGACATGTACTCCTAGATGAATGACTTAACTGAAAGTTTCCACATGATGGCACAAAATACATGGCAGTTCCCTCTCCACACCATAGCTACCTCATCAAGTCTATTTAATTTTGAATATGGTACAATATTAATATGATGGGAGATATGCTTTGTTTACAAATGCATTCAAAAAGCTTTCTGTGACAGAACTGTTTAACTGCCCAACCCAAATTCATGATTTCTCCTTGCTAAGGTAAGAGTTCCTATGGCAGGCCTGTTACCCACCCAGTCTGCAGTTCCAATTTTTTGATACCTGTGGTCAATGACAAAAATATCACATGAGTCAAAATGGTTTTGCAGGTTGAAAAATGACTCTACTTTATTCACACAGTCTTTTTTTTAATCAAACTAAGTACAAAAGATTTAAAAATCTTAAAAGATGGTGGAAACAAGATGGAATCACTTGATACAAGGCTAAGTATCAACTAAGAGCATGTGTATTGGATTGTAATTGAGCAGTAAATCATCTTCAGTCATATAAACCAACCAAAACTTTGTGCTTGTGTGGTTTGAGAATTGTATGGCCTCTTATATTATCTAAACTAACACAGGTATTAGTAATTTGAAGTGGGGGACTTCCTTTGACAAACACTTTGCCTGAGTAACATTGGCTTAGCAATCAGGCAGCAGACAGTGAGGAAACGGATGAGAAATGGGAAAGATGGATGACTGTATTATGCATGGCAAAATATTTGGTAAAGCTATCAACAACCATGCATTGGAAGTCACCCAGCTTGCAGCTCTAGGAAAAGAGGTTAGAAAAAATAAAAATGTAAATATTAAAATTGGTTATTAACCCTTCATATATTTTGTATTGTTTTGTATTTTAATTCTTCACATATTTTAAGCTCCAAAAATCATTACTATTATTGCTGTTTTGTATGAACAGTATAGGTTTGAAATTTCCCATATTTATCTTACCTTCCGAATTTTCATTGTTCTATCTGGAATTATTTTACTTCTGCTATTCTGAGGAATTTCCTAAATATCTGTTTCTTCAGAACTGCTGGTGGTGACTTCTAATTTTCTGTTTGTCTGAAAATGTCATTAATTATTTTGTCTACATTTTTGGAGGATTATTTTGCTTGATATAAAATTATTGTAGGCATGTCTTCCATAGCATTTTTCAGATGTCATTTTATTGATTTCTGGCTACAATCATTCCCACTGAGTAAGTAGTTGCAAGGCTTTGAAGATAAAGGGCCTATTTGACTTTTATTGTTTTTAAGATTTTCTATTTGTTTTCAATTCTTATAGTTTTTCTCTGATATGTCTGGGTATGATTTCTTTGTATATGTGCTCTGCTAGAGATATTCCAGGAGAGACCATCTTCAAGTCTTTCATCAGTTTTACATAATTCTTGGTCATTGTCTACTCAAATATTTTCTCTGTCACATTTTTTCTCTCCTTCTAGAATTCTAGATCCTATTCATGTTTCATGTCTGTGATGATACTTATCTTTCAAAGATTCAAACTGGATTTTTTTTTATTGAATTATGTCTTCTGTTTCCATTCTTACAGAGTTCTTAATTTTAGCCTTATTATGTCATTTTTTATTTCTAATTTTATAGTAACATTCTCTAACTTTGCATCTTTTCACCAATGTATTTTCCTGTTTTCTTTAACATATTCATTATTGTTATGTTAATGTTCTTAACTACTAACTCTGATTACTAGATCACCTGTGAATCTGTTTCTATTGTCTCTTTTTTCTCTTTATTTCTGATTATATAACCCTATCTTGTAACATGCCTAGTATCAATGAAATAGTACATATTGTATGTAAAAATTGTAGCTCTAGCTAATAATTATTTTCTCCACAGAGGATTTTTATTCTCTCTACCCAGGTACTAAGCTAAATAGCATCTAGATTATAGTTTTATTAAGACTCCTTTGATTTCTCAATCTGAAAGTGAGCTCCTCAGTGTATTCATTCGAGACCTACGTGTTTACTAGGCCTCTTCTGCTGGTGGATCTTGAACACTGTTTTTCTGTAAGAGAGGTAACCGTAGGCCAGGTCTTGTAGGGACTCTGGCTTTTAGTCCAATTGAAATGTGAACAAATGCAGGTTTTTAATAGAGAAGTGACATAAAATTAATTGTGTTTTAAGTGGATCACTTAGTTGTTGTAAGGGGCAGAAACTGCAAGAGGTAAGAAACCATTTAGAAGTCTGTTAAAAACATCTTGTCTGTACACAGTGCTTAAGAAAGAGAAGGAGTTAGATGGTGTATATACTTTGAAATTACTGCTGATGCGATTGTCTGATGACTGAATGTGAGATAAGGGAGAAAAACAGGAGTCAAAGATGAATCCATGTTTTGGGAACACAGCAACTGGAAAAATCAAATGCTATCATTTAAGATAGAGATGACTTTTATGGCATTTGGAAACAGTGATATTATAGAAAGAAGAGAAGATTGGGAGTTCAGTCTGGGATTCATTCATTGTAGGCAAATGGATACATAGCCTCCAAGTCAGGAGAAAGTTTGGCTAGACAGAGAAATTGTGAGTGGTGTTTACCAACTGAAATTAATATGAGAAAAAAATAATAAGAAACCCCTAAGTGAGTAGAATCAAATTGAGGAATGAGAATATTTATTGTGAGATCTTTTTCTCCCCATTTCTGTTATTTTAAAGCTATGTTGTCTATGACAAGCTGAGATAGCTGCCTAAATTCCAATAAGGAGAATTCAGATTTGCTGAAGAAATGAGCTAATCAGTACTGAAACTGTAAAAAAAATAGAAACTTTCAATGAGTTATTTTTCAGCTGTCAGTATCTGGCAAATTCAAGCTGATGTAAAAGACATTCAGGATGGATTTCTATCAAGGAAAATGGCTGGATTTTACACTACGCTACACACCCTTTTCTTGTATTCACTTTAGTCATTTTCATCTCTGCCTTTTCCATTTTCACATCATTTTTACGATGTAAAAAATTTCAACATGTCTTTATGTCAATAGAAGGCAATAAGCTAGTTATGACATAATTTTCAATTGTTTAGAAAGAAAATAGCCTGCTAAAATAGAAATTAGGGTAAAGGAGGAAAAAGAAAACACAAGTACCTTCTTAAAAGAGGGAGTCAAAGATCTAGAGAACAGCATTATGTGAAGTTGAATGATGTTGACAATGATGTTAAATAGGTTTCAGATACTTGATTTGTTTTTCAATTTCTGACAAGAACCGGCACTTACAGAAATGGAGAAAAATGTAAGATATATCTGCAAACATTTCAAAATATCAGCCTCCCCATTTCAAATAATTTGGTAATAAAAGAAAAGAAATAAAGTTATTATTAGTTTAGGAAGGCCCACTTTACAAAACTAGAATATATATGATATGTATATCACCTCTTTGAATAATGGCATTGATTTTAAAAATAAATTTTAAAATTAAAATCTGGCATAAATTACAATATTTCTATAATTAGTAGATATGTTTACATTCAAGGCACTAAGAAATGATACACCATAGGAGAGCCAAGCTCATCTTAAAAACTAATCTACAAATAATCTGGGAAATATATCACTCCCAGCACCTATCACTCTCACTTTTTAAAAACATGAGTTTTTTGGAAGGAGTATAAACCAGACAGACTTTCAACACTTTTTTTCATGATAAGAAATAGTAATAAATTATACCTAGAAATATTACAAAGCTATGGTAGAATCTCTTTCCCATCTATGATTTCTATCTTATGCAAAGAAACAGACTAATTTTTAAAAATATATATATTTATTTATTTATTCTTAGAGAGAGAGGAAAGGAGGAAAGAGAGAGGGAGAGAAATATTAATCAGTTGCCTCCCACACACCCCCAACCAGGGACTTGGCCCACATCCTAGACATGTGCCCCAACCAGGAATCAAATGCTGGCAACCTCTTGGGCTGCAGGCCGGTGCTCAGTCCATGGAGCCACACCAGCTAGGGCCAAACTACTTTTCTTAAAAAAGGTTTAAGGGCTCTGCCTTCAAAAGAAGTCCATAATCCTATCACACAAAATCTAGGGTCTGAATCACCATCATTTCTCATCTGTTTTATTTCAATAAGTCTCCCAACTGTTCTTTCTACTTTATCCTATGATCACATAAACTTTATTCTCAGCACAGAACATGGAGTTATCCTTTTAAAGTGCTGATATGAGACGACTGTACTGCTTTGACCTCCCTTTCTAATAGCCACTTCAGTCACTCAGCTCCTGCCTCCTGGGCCCCTTTCCATCCTCCCGCACGCCAGGTACATGTCTACCACAGAGACTTACTAGTTTCTTCTCCCCACCACACCTACAAAACTAACTTCCTTGCTCTTTCAGGTGTTTGCCAAATATCACCTTCCAAAGGTACCTACCCAACTCCACCATTCCCTTAATGCTCCCAGTTCTCCTGTTCTCTTTTGCTTCCTTTCCCACAGTGCTTCTCACCTAACATACTATATAGTTCACTTACTTCTTGTGTTCATTTTTTATCGTACATCTTCCCTGCTATAAGGGGAGTTCCAAGAGGTCAAGAATCCTTGATGTGTTACTTATTGATATATCCTAAATGCTTAGAAGCGTGCCTGCCACTTAGTGTTTTTCTGAACATTTTATTACTACTGAAGAATACTATGCTAATTGAAATAAGCCAGTCAGAGAAAGACAAATACCATATGATCTCATTCAAATGTGGAATCTAATGAATAAAGTGAACTAGCATGCAAACCATAGACAGACTCATAGATAGGGAGCAGGCTGAGAGCTATGGGGAGTGGGTTTTGGGGGGAAGAGGGACTGAGCAAAAAAGAAAAAGGGCCCATGTACATGGACAGCAGCGTGTGGTGATTGCAAGAGTGAGGAGGTATAAGGGGGACAAATGGTAATGAAAAAATACAATGAAAACAAACTATTAAAACAATAAAAATAAAAAATAAAACCCATGGAAAAAAAGTTCAGCTTCAAGTTGAAGATAATATCAAAAATATTTTCAAAGAACAGGAGAATTGGAAATGACAGTATCATCCAAAAAAAAAAAAGATCAAGAAACATCACACAGCATGTTCCCTCTGTTTCTCTCTGAATCCAAGACTGTCCCACCAATTAATTCCCACATATACCAGTGATTATGAAGCCTAAAATTGCTTCATAGGAAATCACAATAGCAACAAAAGGAAGACCACAATTACACTGAGTTTGTTTTGGTAGAGAAATAGGAAGAGGCAGAGTTGGAAAAATAGTGTTTTACTTACTGACACAGCGGGAGTATTTTAATGAATGATCACATTATATACATTTAGTGTTTGTCTTTACTTAAAAGGAGCCACAGTCTTTTTATTTCTTTTGTTCACAAGGTAAAATAAAATATTTATTCTAACTTTCTTCTTGACTTATTTCTGAAACACTATGTCATAATATGGCATAAAAGAAAAGTACTGAATAGCTTAAATAAACCTGTCATTAAAAAGAAAATGTTTGGAAAGTTGGTTTGTGGTACTGACAAAAATAGTTATAAATAAATATACCCCTTAGTATTAAAATATTACTGTTTAGATAAAATGATAGTGATATATCTAAATAGGGTGAAAACACAGCATTCATTTTTTTCTGGAAGAAAACATATTCAGTGTGCCTATGAAAAACAAGATGATAGCATGCTTAATTGTACTCCTTGCCCCAATAATCATAATGTAATAACAAATGTATGAGGGACATTCAGTCTTTCTTGACTGGTTCAACACAACAAGCTATTCTTTCCATTTCTACCATAAAAATCCTGACAAATGTCACTACGTCCTGAATGCTGCCAACTACTCTCTAAGTGTCCTTAAACTTCTGCTCAAAGTGCTTATGCTGGAGAAAATCTTCCGACAGAATATATACTTTGCTTGAAGAAAAAAAGTCATGGCTGATGGAAAAGTAAATGAAAATGTTGGTCATGTCTTCAGACAGATCATATATCTTTTCACCTCCAAAGAGTTAAAACTGGAGAAAAGCCTTTTGAATGCATCGAGTATAGGAAGAGCCATAAGTTTTCAACTTCAACATCAGGGACTTCAGGCAAGAAAAGGACCGTAGGCAGGTTGTGGATGTGCACAGGTATTCAGACAGAGGACATCTCTGGTTTGTTATAGTTATTTACTAAATTGCTTACTTACTGCTCTATGGTACTCCTTTGAGCCGGCAGGGATTTTCATCTGTTTTATCTTCTCTTGTATCACCACAGCAAAACACACAGCTTGATACACCTAACCGCTGCAGGTGTTCAGAACATGCTCCACAAAACACGCCACTCTGACACACGGATCGTTTCGAGCTACAGGCAATTGAGACATAGAAGATGCAGGAAAGGCTCTCTGATCACTCCTGCCCTTTGCTGCCTAAAGCAGGTCATAAAGTTTCCCATGACAACGGAGTCCTTTCTCTACCAGGAAGAAAAGAGCATTGTTATTACCAGACACCAAATTCGACCTGTATAAGTAAACCTACTGGGGGAAAAAAAACCCAAAACTCTTTTCCATTAATTTGCTCTGTATATTTCCCAGTCACAGTAGCACTGTTGCCTTTGCCCCGAGCCCAAGGCTCATTGCCTTGTCACATCCTCACAATTTATTTTTCTTTGTTTGAAGGGATGTCTGAGCTTCTGAGCCTAAAAGCTTGGGTAAGCCTTTATTTTCCTTTTGAAAACTCCCATGGACATGTAAAAATATTTTTTTTAATGTGTGATTTTCTCCTGTTAATTTGCCTCATATCAGTTTAAGTTTAGGCCCAGTCACAGGGTAATGAGGGATAAAACTTTCTCCCAGGTAGTGTTCAGCAAATTCTGAGTATGCACTCCCACCAGTAGAGCTGTGTGCTTGCCAATATTCAGCTCAATTTCTTGTTTCTGCCAGTTGTACTTTTCACTACAATCATATAAGTAAATTACATGCAAATTGATGATGTCATTGATGATGGATATGCTATGTAATTTGAGTTAAATGCTTTGAAAGATTCTGTAATTGTGGGTCACTAACATAATCTCTGAAAAAATTTGGAAATTACAGGCTACGTTACATATATGATTATATTAGTAAGAAAAAGTACAGCCTCAACCGGTGTGGCTCACTTGGTTGTGCATCATCCCACAAAGCAAAAGGTCACTGGTTTGATTCCCAGTCAGGGCACATGCCTGGGTTGGGGGCTTAGTTCTTGGCTGGGGGAAACCAACTGATGTTTCTCTTCTTTTCTTTCTCCTTCCCTCCCCCTCTCTCTAAAATTAAATAAAATCTTAAAAAAAGAAAAAGTACAATTTCTCTCAGCTGACCCATCAAAGCAAAGGTCTTGGAAGCCCATTAACAAACAAATACAAAGTCACTTGTTTTGATGTAGAATAAAATGTTGAAAATTGTTTTTCTTAAATTCTACTTTAAACAATTATTTCAGTTAACTCCTCACCTGTAAGACCTAGGTTGAGTAGGACGGATATTTTTATATAAAGTATAGAACATGTAACCTAGTGCATATTTTAGCAAGTTTGCGTGTGTGTGTCATTATTTCATGTTGTTGATGAAGGTAAACAAGTTCTGCCAATCATAATGATTCTCAGAATAAACACATCTTAGTTTTATTCATGCTTTATGGGTGGCTGACTACTAATATTCCCCTTCTTTTATAAATGTTAGGTCTGATGAAAACATTGTTTATGTAAATGACTGTTCCAGACAATCAAAGTTTCCAAGGAAACATGCTTCAGATTCTTCAACAGAATATACAAACAAAAACTTCTTTTCTGATTAAATTGCCTCTGAGTGAGGGAAAAAGCCTAAAACAATAAGCCAATTCAAAGAGATAAAACAAAATAACTGGCAAAGTGATTGCAGTGGCTTTGTTCAAAAGCCATGAAAAGCATTCTTTCTCATTTTATAGATTTTAGTACCCAGTATCAATATTTGCCTATTGAGAGATTAAACATAAATTAGGTTTAAATGCTCTAGAATTTTCTTGGTGGTGCCTTTGCTTCTGAATAATATCCATTCAGCTAGCTGATTATGAAAATTAAATTGTCTAAGATTTTTTGACAGTTTTTAGCCTTCTTTCTATAGGAAAAAATCGATGTGACTTTCCTGCTGAAAAAAAATGGAAATAATGGAGACAAAAAAAAAAAAGAGGAAACTAGAAAGTTTGTCTCAGTTGTAGTATTATAAAAGTTAGTTATGTATTCAGATTATATTTACAAACTTTTATCATTTTACACATAAATAATTACTTTATCACTGTACAAAACGAGGTGGAGGAGGAAGGAGTTATATAGATGCCACTGCCTTTGACCCCTATAAACAGCTTTCACCCACCCGTCCACCACTCTGAAGTCAAGCAAACAGGTGTAGTTTTCTATCCCCTACATACACACGCAATTACACTTTTGCTAGTACAAAATGAACTCATAGAGTCCATGTGGAAGAAAAAGTTAACGCTTGTCTATGCCTGCTCCAAACTGCAAACATGGGTTACAAAGGCTACACTGTGAGTCTGTTGTTTTTTTCTCAGAAGCTTATAGTATTTAAAAAGAAAGAGAGAAAGGGAAAAAAAAGACCAAAAGAAATAGTGTGTCAAGGAATTCCAGACCTAGACAGTAGTTAAAGTGGTAAGGATATTTTATTCAGAACTACTCAAATGCAGGGAAGGAAACTTCTACAAAGAAATGGACTCAGTTCCAAGTATAACATTTATAGCCAAGGAGCTGGGGTGGGAGATAAGCAGTGATCAGTGGGTAAAAAAAAAATTACTAAGAGGAAATACAAGGGTTACATAAGGAAGAATTCTAGGTAAACTGACCTAACAAGATCTGTGGTGAAGACAGGCTAGGATGACCACACTCAGGTACCACAGATATCACCTGAGAGATGGTGGAAGATGAAGAACCTGACCTGATATCAAGGATAATAAGATACTGAGGGTAGGGGATTCTGGCTAAACCAACTTAGCAGGATTTTTGCTAAAAGTGGGCAATGCAAAGAACATGGAGTTTCAAAAAATAAGGCCTTCTTGGGAAAAGGATTCAGAGGAGCTTGACTAAAGTTTGATTGACAAGAGATTTTTGTCAGGCCTTATGCATAGATAAGGAAGAATTTCTCTAAAGGGTGCTGCTAGAATCTTGTACCTTTTGCAAAACTAAGGAGACTACACTTAAGGCGTAGGTGAGTCGTTCAGCATATAGAAAGAGGGGGTGTGTATAAAGAGCAATCTGAAACATTCAGAAGAGATAGCCAAATGTGGTGTCAACATCTGTCATGAAATCAAATGGGAATGTATGAACACTAGTTAAATATAGCACATAAGCAAGATGGTTGCTATCTGAGTTTGAAATCCCCCAGAGGCAAACCCCCCAAAGGGGTTAGAATACAGAATAATGTGGGTTGGGAAATGACCCAGGTAAATGACTATAAAAGGGTGAAGAGAAAAGAAGGAAAGAAAGGAAATAAAAGATACAACACAAGTAAGTCATCACTGGGGGAGTCTGAAACTGAGTGTCACTGAGGGACTATGGGAGAAGGTGTAGAATATGCTTCAGAGTTATCAAATGAGGGACAGGAAGCTGTGATAGTCACCACATCTTATCCAATATTTCTGAGGGCCACTTCTAGAGGCATGACCAATCCAGCACTTTTTCTTTGTACTGCATTTGGAGTCAATTAAGCTACTGCAGCCATGAAACACCTACAAGGGGAGAGTCATGTGTGTTTGCGAAAAGCAGACTTCAGCATTTCGAGTGAATACTAAGAGATATGGACAAGGCACCAATAGCAATTGCCAAAGTTTGAATACCTGAGATGAAATCTTGTCAAACTTAGCAAAGACACATTTCCTAAAATCAAGAATCCTGTTGTAGGCTGGCTAGAATAGAGAGCCCTTAAAATGGGATCTATAATTTTGTGGTTAAAATTTTTTTTAAATGCTACATTTTGGAGACGATGCACATCATAAAGGAAGAATGTAAGATAAGAGTAGAATATGGCACAGAACAAAGTACAGAGGACCAAGAAGTGGTGCAATAGTGATTTCAACGGTAAGAGAACTACTCCTAGGAGAGTGGCAAAGGTTTACAATTTAATAGCTAGATACCGAACAAATTTAAAAGGAGCTTTAAAGACCAGCTGCAAGACTTTCAACAGATCTTTGAAAAGTCTGAAAGGACATTTTGTAAGAATTTTCAAATATTACCACAATACCAAGAAGACAATATATATAGGTCAGGTTAAAGGTCAAGCACGATTAAAGGGTGAATATTAAGATGGGCCCTGGGATGCTGCTCAAAGAGAGCCCCAAGTTCAGTTCAAATTTGTGTTGGTTGATGATGGTGGGACTGAAAAAACTACATTTGTGAAATGTCATTTGACTTGAAAAGAAGTATGTAGCTACCAACAGAGGACTCTTTAAATTCAATACTTAGGATACGATGTGTCAGGAGAAATTTGGTGGACTGAGAGATGGCTATTACATTCAAGCCCAGTAACTTCGAGAGCTACTTGTAAGAACATGCCTAACTGGCCTAGAGATCTGGAATGAATGTGTTAAAACATCCCCATCTTGTTATGTGGCAGCAATGTGGATGTTAGGGACGGGAAAGTTAAGGCAAAATCATTGCTTTTCACTGAAAGAAGAATCATCAGTACTATGACATTTCTGCAAAAGTAACTACAATTTTGCAAAGCCCTTCCTCTGGCCTTCCAGAAAACTAACTGGAGACCCTAACTTAGAGTTTGTCACCATCCCTGCTCTGCCCCACCTGAGGTTGTCATGGGCCCCGCTCTGGCAGGAAAGATGAGCATGACCTAGAGGTTGCTCAAATGACCAGTCTTGTGGATGAGGATGACGACCTGTGAGAAAGGGAAACTGGATCCCAGCATCAGAAGTCTAGTTTCATATGCAACTATCTCATGATGTCAATGGTGCAGCATCTTGCTACTTTTGTATAGCTAAGCAGAACATGTACTTGATCTTTGGGATGCTGAAGGAGATGAATGGGCTTTGGAGTGAATATGACACTTAAAAATACCTTCATTTTGGACCCTGAATATTTAGTTCTTTTGGAACGCAGTTGTTTTCTTATCGAATTTCAAATATAAGACTGAAGTCACATGACAATATTCAGTGCTGAAACCTTGTTTGTTCCTGTCATTCCCATTCCCTTTCATTCAGAGTCAGTATAAACTATATTTCAAATATCTAAAAAAGAAGAAGAATGAACAATGAGACTAATAAACACACCCAGCTCAAAATTGTGCAAAGGGAACAATTGTGCAATTGTTCCTTTAATAAACTCCCCTGATCCTTCATAAATACAAATAAAGTAGAAAGATACCAAAGTAACCTAGTTACACTCACTCAAAATAAATATCTACATTGACCAGAAATGGAATGCAAATGTAAAACAGTATGAGAGCCTGATGTTTTGTGACTAGAAAATAAACAAAAAGATATACAACCTGTGACAGGAGGCTGAATTAACTATTCACTGGTTTTGTAAAGGATCCGATATTTCCAATATCATCACTGGACCAGAATGACATACCATCTTTCTATGACCTGGGTGTGAAACAGAGAATCAGAAGGTCAGCAGGTTTGTGTGGCAGAATGTGGCAAATTGGGAGAAAGAGAGGGATAGAGGAAATGAGGAGGGAAGAGAAAAAGAGAGAGACAGGGAAGTTCTAAAACACATAAAGAAATAGAATGTTAAAAGACAGCCAAGAAAATCAACAATTAGAATATAAATTCGTTTTAATTAACTTGAGTTTATTTTTTTAATTGGGCACATTTTAAATACGTTGAAGATTTTCTAGGGGAAAAGGAGTTGTAGCCCCTTCACACTTAAAAAAATTTTAAATTGGAAATCCTTAATAAATAAATAAAGAATATTAAGAAGATCATTTAAACATACTAACAATGAAAAGCAGTGCCATTAAAATGAAATGCAAGATACGTGATTCGCAAAGAAAATGAAACAACTGCAGAATGGCAGGCAAGACGAACGGAAGGGAGAACTCATTCCGAACCCAGTTCGGAGGAAAAACAAGCATCACAAAGCAGAGAAGAAGTACAGAGGGTGGACGGAAAGACTAAAGCACTCATCTAACAGGCGAGACTGACACAGAGAGATGTAACATTTGAAAAGATAACCACTTGAACTTTTCAGAACTGAAGAAAAGCATGAGCCCTCAGATCTGAAATACACTCTGACTTGCTGGGAACATCCATACATAGGCACAGTCTACTGATGCTCTACAGCATCTGGCACAGAAGTGACACTTTTGAAAGCTACCAGAGCAAAAAAGACAAATTGCAAATGATAGTCAGATAGAAGGCATACTTTTTATCTGTGACAATGTATTGCAAAATCATATCCAGTGATGGAAGAAAAAAAGAAAATTGTCAACGTAAAATTTATATTTATTATTCAAGAATGTAAGCAAAATAAAGATGGTTTCAGACATACAATATCTAAGATCATTTACCTACTAGCCATTCTCTGAAAGAAAACAAAACCATGTATTTTATCAAAAGAAAAGTGAACAAGGAGTTAAGGTAGGGAAAATAGGTGGGGAAGATGACTACTGGAATTAATAAAAATGTTCTGGTGAATTTAATTAACTACATCTTAAAATAATAGTTTTGTTTTAAAAAAGGAAATTAAAATTCTTAGTTAAAATAACAAAATGAGCATATTTCAGGTATTGTTCACTGTGCAAATCATAAAAAGTTATTATTATATGGTTGGGAAACAGAAATACTAAAAAATATAAATTTGAATTAAAAGTTGTAGTTATTTATACTAATTTAGGATTAAACAAAATGAAAATTTTAACTGCCAGATTCATACAGGAAAAATTTAAACACACACACACACACACACAGGAAACATCTGTCTGCAAGCAGTCTGGCCATTGTTAATATAACAAGAATGGTTTGCATGACATCCATGTAACCTGGCAGCTAAGGAGAGGGGACTGGAATGTGTGTGTGTGTGTGTGTGTGTGTGTGTGTGTGTGTGTGTGTGTGTGTGTGAACAACGACAACTTCACTGTACTAGTCAGTGGGGGCAGTGGACATTGTTGAGTGAGCATGTGCACTGTGTGCCTGTCACATTGGAAATGACTCAGTGAGTAGAACAAGGAATCTGCATCAGATTTTGTGTTAAGCTTGAACATTCCTCCTTTGAAACTATTCGGATGGTTCAGAAGACCACAGCTATGGGCAACTGGTGACTGGCAGCTTCATCACGACAACGTGCCCACTCGTGCATCCCATCTCATGCAGAGTTTTTGGTGAAACATCAAATCACCCAGGTAATTCAGCCCCTCTACAAGACCAGATTTGGCATTTTTGCGACTTCTGGCTTTTCCCAAAATTAAAATCAGTTTTGAAAGGGAAGAGATTTCAGACTGTTAATGAGATGCAGGAAAATAAGACAGGGCAGCTGATGGCAATTGGAAGAACTGTATGAGGTCCCAAGGTGCCTACTTTGAAGGGGACTGAGGTGTCATTGTCCTATGTACAATGTTTCTTGTATCTTCTTCAATAAATGTCTCTATTTTTCATATTACATGCCTGAATACCTTCTGGACAGACCTTGTATATAATATAGAATATATGTCTCTCTCTGTAAAATATAGCTGAATATATATGTGTGTGCATATGTGTGTGTATATATATGTAGAGAGAGAGAGAGAGTGAGTGTGGATTACATTTCACTTAACAAGAATCATGCTTCAAACATAACCACATAAAAAGTTTGAAAATAAAAGAGTTAAAAAGTTACAAATTTTATGAAGCAATATTAATTTTGACAGAGAAATAGACTTTTAAGCAAAAAAATTAATAGGAATAAAGGTTGCCATATACTCATAAAATAAATAACCTTCCAAGAAGAAAAATAACCATATATTGTGTGTACTTGACAATATAGACCCAAACTATGAAATTCAAAATATGCTTGAATTATAAGTAGAAATTTAAAAATCCACAAACATGGTGACAATTTTTAACAAATCTTTATCAGAAATTGAGCAAGCAAGCATAAAACACATAAGAGAAACTATAAAAGGTTTTGACAGAACTATGGTATTTAGAGTACCTATTACATACAGGAAATGAGGCCACCAATTAATTTTCCTCAAACTAATTCTGCTATTCGCCCTTTAAAATAGAATTAAGATTTTTATCTGAGCACATGCGAACTCACTGTTTTTGCCATAGTAATTCAATAATAACTAGAAAAACAGAATAAACCAGTAAAAAGTACAGAACTTGATTTTGTAAACATATATATAATATGTACACACACATTTATTTACTTATTATAAATATATGTGTATACAATAAGTATATCCACACACATACTTATTTTTCATCCAAAGAGGTAGTTTTCATAAAATATGCAAGGAATGATATCAAAGTATTCCCAAGATAGAACATTCTCCAACTAATTGTGTGTGTCTAATATGTCCTTAATACCAAGACAGTATAAGGACAGTAAGGAAAGAGGAAAAATAAAATTAAAAATCAGTATCTTTTATGAGCATATCTCCAAAAATTTTCATATCAGCTAGTCATAGTTGGTAGTGCCTTAAATGTTCACACACATACACAAATTTAGTTTGATTCTACCATAAGGATAATTGAATATTAATACAAGATAGCATTGTCTCAAATCAACAATAAACCCATGTAACAACCTCAGTGGATACTGGGCTTGGCCAAAAAATTTGTTTGTTTTTTTCCCATAAGATGGCTAGAGTATTGCTTAGTTTTCTTTAACTTCGTTTGAAACAATTTTGTTGGATTGTATTTTGACAGCTGTCATATTAGCATGCATTTAAAAAATTATCAAATCTGGTGAGTTTTTGTGTAGCCATTTTAACATTAAATATGAAAGTAAACATTTTCAGCATATTATTCTTTATTATTTCAAGAAAGGTAAAAATGCAACTCAATGCAAAAAAGATTTGTGCAGTGTGTGAAGGTGCTGGGACTGACTAAATGTGTCAAAAGTGGTTTGCAAAGTTTCAGGCTGGAGATTTCTGGCTGGACAATGCTCCATGATCAGGTACACCAGTTGAAGTTGATAGCAATCAAATCAAGACATTAACTGAGAAAAATCAACATTATACCATGTGGGCAATATGACATTTTGGTTCCACACAAATTAAGCAAAAAAACCCCATATTTCTGCATGTGACTCTACTTAATTAAATATAACGAAAAAATGTTCTGTTTTTTAAAACAAATGATAAAGCAATGAAATGTGGATACTTTACAATAATGTGGAATGGAAAAGATTATAGGGCAAGCAACATAAACCACCACCAATCACACCAAAGTTCAGTCTTCATCCGAAGAAGGTAATGTATACATGGTGTGATTGGAAGGGAGTCCTTTATCACAAGCTCCTTCTGGTAAACCAAATGATTAATTCCAACAAGTACTGGTCCCAACTAGGCCAACTGAAAGTAGCACTTGAGGAAAAGAGTCCAGAATTAGACATTATACTCATAATCTTCCATCGAGATAACACAAGACCGCATGCTTCTTTGATAATCAGGCAAAAACTGTGTTACAGCTTGTCTGGGAAGTTCTGATTCATCTCCTGTATTCACCAGACAATGCACCTTCAGATTTCCATTTACTTCAGTCTTTACAAAATTCTCTTAATGGAAACCATTTCAATTCCTTGGAAGACTGCAAAAGGCAGCTGAAACAGTTCTTTACTCAAAAAGATAAAAAGTTTTGGGAAGATGGAATTATAAAGTTGCCTGAAAGATGGCAGAAGGTAGGGGAACAAAATGGTGAATACATTGTTCAATAGTTACTTGCGAAAAAGAAAAATGTGTCTTTTATTTTTACTTAAAAACCAGGGAATATTTTGGCTAACTCAGTAGAAAAATGTATTTGACCAATTCAACCTTTATATTTTTAAAAAATAAGAAAACAGAATAAGAAGAGAATTACTACATCCTAGAAGAAAACACCTTACAAAAATTCATAGGAAACATAATAGACATTGGCACTGAAGTCAGAAAGAGAACAAGTACGTCTGCTATCAATATTCTGTTGAACTTGTCCTGACTGGCATAGCTCAGTGGATTGAGTGTGGGCTGCATACCAAGGGGTCTCAGGTTCAATTCCCAGTCAGAGCACATGCCTGGATTGCAGGCCAGGTCCCCAGTGGGGGCCACATGAGAGGCAACCACGCATTGATGTTTCTCTCTTTTTCCCTCCCTTCCCCTCTCTAAAAATGAATAAATAAATCTTTTAAAAAACCCAGCTTCTTCAGAGCTCCTACCCTTTAAAGAATATTCTATTGAAGTTGATATTGGTGGCTTTGACCATTTCAAAAAGATAAGAAAATTAAAAAGTTACAAAAATATAAATGGAGAAAATAAAATTGGCCATATGCCATATTTTCTGAGCACATGATTGTTTATTTAGAAAAAAAAAACAAAGACAATCTAAAGTCATATTGTTAGAAATAATAAGTGTTGTAAAAAATAGTATCAGTGACCTTCCATTATAAAATATAATATAAAATAAGATTCAAGTTCCAATAGCAATAGGAAGCAATTTATAGTCTCAATGCAACTCCAAACAAGATCAAGAGGGAATTCCATGGGACTTGATTTTATGTTTCTAAAATCAATATGGAAAATAAATAATTTTACCAATAAAAAAGTTTTAAAGAAGAACAGCAAGGTAGAGATACATCCTTACTATCACTTTTACTAGAGAACTGTAATAATTACATTAGTATTATCTCAACACAAATAGAGACAGATCTTCACATATATGGAAAAGATATACAGTAGAAGTAATGCAGATCAGTTGGGAATGATAACAAAACCAACACCTAGTGCGTCCACCTGGTTGTCTTTAACATCATTCTTGGATGTTATTGGGAACATCATTCTCTGTTTATTACATCTGATGTGTTAATGTGCTGTATCTTTAATATTTATTTTATTTACTTGAACTATCAGTTCCTGGAGAAATGTGTTTTCAAGTCTTCTACTATGTAGTGGACTTATTCATTTATCATTTTAATGCTTTCATTTTTATAGTAAATTTAGCACCTTATTCATATAATAATGCTTTTTGCCTAAAACATCAATATTGTCCAACGATAACATAGCTTAGTTTTTTGGAGGGGGGGGCTATCGTTTTTCAATTTTTCAATTGTGTGTCTTCATAATGAAGTGTCTTCTTATATAAACAGCAGATATTTTGACTTTTACTCTAATTTGATAATATTCATGTTAACTATAATTTAGTTCATTTATATTTACTGCAACTAGGGCTGTGTTTGGGTTTACTTGTATCATAGTCTTATGTATTTTCCTCTGTCATCTTCTTTATTTTTGCTGAATGATTTTTTAAATGAATTTTTAGCCTTCTTTCGGGTTAGAATCCTGTTTTCCTCATTACATTCTCCTGTTAGTTTGGAAAATATATCCTTAGAGCTTATCACATTTATATTTATTGTGATTACTACTCTTTGGATTTATTTACCATCTTTTTATGTGCTTCGTAATGACCTGAATATTTTTTTCCTGTTTCTTTTTTGTTTTACTAATTGTATTCTCTGAGATTAGAATTCGGTTTCTTTATCACATTTTTCCTCCCAGTAGAAATTATATTGTCACTATACACTTTTTAGCAATCTTACTATTTTAAGACACATGTCTAACTAAGTCTAGAGTGTTGAATGTAATTATGAAGTCAATTATTTTATCTGGCTCTCTCTCCTGTGGTCTTTTAAATCTACATGTATGTGTGTGTGACAGAGAGAGACAGAGACAGAGACAGAGATTTTTTAACTTTGCCTTCATATTTCTGTGAACTTGATATGAAAATATTCTTCTAGGTCCTGTTTGAAGTTGTATTTCTCCAGAGAGGAAATACGTTTGTGTTTGGAAATTACCTAGAAGCACTGCCAACCCTAGACAATTCTAAACTATATTCTTTAATAAATGTTTTACATTAACATCATGAATTTGGACCTCAAATCTGGTTGAAGATTTTTTCTTATATGAACTTTTATATTATTGTATTTCCTTCTTTCCAGAACAAAAACTGAGACAGGAAAATGCCCTTGCTCGCTCCTGCAGCATTGTGGGTTCTTTTCCCTTCACCTTTTTTGTACCCTTACACTAGGGTCTCAGTTTTGTGCAAATGTCTCCTGTAAGATTACTCCGCATCCTGCATGGGCTCTAGGTTTTACATCCTATTACCTATACAATAGGTGCCCTTCCAAGGGTAAGCTTAAGATCCTTCAGAGTGACAGCAAATTTTGTCTCTTCTTTACCTCTAGGAGTTTCTGCTTTCATATTTAGTTTGTCCTTTTTAAGACTCCTTTCCTTTTTGCCAGCAAAGCAATATATTTGAGTATATTTAAATTTTCAAAAAATCTTTGTAATTTTTTTTGTTTGGGAGGCTCCTTTGGGGTATCTCACCTACCATGTTTTTGGAAATAGTAGTGTGGGGTACAGAAGCCCTTACTTAAAGATATGCCTCTGTGATGTGCAGATTGGTTTGAGATAAAGGAAATTTTTGCTTCAGGCTCAAGTGAAACCTCTGCCTCCCACCCACTACCTTAACTATCTAGAAGAATTTGAACTGGGAGTCTGGATAGGAGTTACCACCAGAAATGACTTTTCACTTATCTATATGTCAAGGCAAACTAGTAGCTGAACAAGTGCACTTCCTGTAGTGAACTACTGAGGCTCCGGGGTGCATTACCTCATCCCTAGCTCAGGTTATATACACCTTGATCCCCCTTTCTGTGCCTGAACTTTTTATGCATGTGGGGTCTCTGATGCTCTCTTGCATGCAGGATTCACACACACATATATATATGTATTATATACATATATATGTATTTAATACATATATAATTACTACATATTAATACATATGTATTGATAATACATATTAATACATATATAATTAATACATGTAATTAATACATATATGTATTAAATTTGCTATTTTTCTTTCTAATCTGTGTCATGTCTATTTGATTATTAGACAAGCCAGAAGAAATCTGAGGGTAGAGAAAAGTTTGTTCCTCCCCAACAACAGCAAACCTGTATAATATGATTGAGAGTAATCAGTTAGTTTTTATTTTCTTAAATTCCCAGTATAATTTTGTAAATCAAAACCTAAAATAAATTAGACCAAGTGAAATTTCTGGAGAGATAATTATATTAGTTCCAGTTGGCAGCCTAAATGTGAATTAATAAATCAGTAAACAAGTTTTAATACATGGCTTTGAAATATGAGCTAATCCTGCTTGCACAGTCCAGTGACCTTGAAGTTCACAAGTCAGGACTAGATTTCCCTGTACTTCTTGGTTTTATTTCTACGTCAGAAATGAGAGGTAAAAGTCCTAAATTCTTAGTATAAACAAATTTAAATTCAGCTTGCTATTTTTTAATGCTTTAAATATTGTTTATTATTACATCCTGGCACCATAAACATAATAAAAGCAAAGGATACTTAATAATTATTTCTTTTAATAATTTATACCCTTAAAAGTTGGTCATTCTAATTCCCATAACAAAATATTCAGAATTAGTAATTTATTCCATTGCATTATGCGTTTCTACCTATGACTTAATACACTAGTAATTACATAGGGGTATAGGTTTTGCATTTTAGTAAATCCATTTAATTTTGCACATTTGTACTACTGTGATAAATCTGGATTGCCAGTCAATAATTTTTATTGATGAAGAGGAATTGCAAAACATAAACACAAAAAATATGCTTCAATCCAAGATTGTGAATGTCAATTTGTTCATCAAAAAAAACCAACAAAACAAAATAATGTCATTAGATGTTCTTCTTATTTTCCACTAATTTCTGTGTAGTTAGATGCCAAAAGAATTAATAAGAATTTACCATGGTATTTATTTAGAACTATTGCAATATTGAAATAATATAAAATTATTAACAGTTGAAATTCAGCTTTCCTCTGAATTTTCTGGGTATTAGTGTGGATTTAAAAAACATTTACTGAAGTAGTTAGTAGTTGCTCATCCTTTCCTTAATTCATCTGTTCACCAATGTGTGAATCTGAGCAGAATGTAGAGTCATTCAGAATTGCTTTCACTTTGTTAACTCAGTTGATGAATGAGCAAAGTTTGATACATCAAAAGGAAAGCTTATAAAAGAACAAAAATCAACAGACTTTAGAATAGTTTGCCATGATGTTAGCACTTTCCTCCAACTACCCATTAAAATAAAGTCAAATGAAAACCTAAGCAGAACTTAATAGCATTGTATACATATATATTTGGTAACAAATTCATCAATTTTATTGTTGAAAATTTAAAATATTTTTCTCAGACAGATGGGGAGTAATAATGGCTGAATGGTGGACCTATTAATTCATATCTACCCTACCACTTGGAGGCCCACTAGGTGTGTAACTATCTGCAGCTCTTTGCACATGTGACCAGAGCTAAACACTGAAAGCAAAGGAAGAGACAATAATATAACAGACATGATGTCAGAATATCATGTAGAATATAGAATATCATGTCCATTATTGTTTCTTGCTGTGCTAATGATGGTAAGTAATAATTGCAGAGTGTTTACTATGAGCCAGGCCTTTTCTATAAATCATTTCATTTACAACTCAAATAGCCAATGGGATAGACAGTAGCATTAGCTCCATTTTATAGAAGAGGGTACTTGTCCGACCTACACATACCATGCTTCTTAGTTAAAAAATAAAGGCTGAATTTTTTAAAATCACATGATATATATCATAATATTTCTGATTAAATAATAGGAGAACAACCTAAAAGATACATATTAGGCTATTTAAAATCACTGACTCTAAAATTAAGCCAATAAAGAACTATTATGAGCCCTGGCTGGTTCAGCTCAGTGAATTGAGCGTGGGCTACAAACCCAAAGGGCATCAATTCAATTCCCACCCAGGACACATGCCTGAGTTGCAGGCCAGGTCCCCAGTAGGGGCCACATAAGAGGCAACCACACAAAACACACATTGATGTTTTTCTCCCTCTCTTTCTCCCTCCCTTCCCCTCTCTTAAAAATAAATAAATAAGATCTTTAAAAAAAGAACTATTATGAGAACAGTTGCTTAAAAAGAAGAAGTTGAATTACACCTACAATTCAATAGGGTATACTTTCCTAGATTAAATATTTCTAATTATAAAAGTAATATGAGGTCCGTCCAGAAGGTATCCATCCATGTAATATGAAAAATAGAGACATCTATTGAAGAAGATACAAGAAACATTGTATGTTGGACAATGACTCCTCAGTCCCCTTGAAAGTAGGCACCTTGGGACCTCATACAGTTCTTCCAATTGCCATTAGATCTCTTTTCCTGCATCTCATTAACCGTCTGAAATCTCTTCCCTTTCAAAGCTGATTTTACTTTTGGGAAAAGCCAGAAGTTTCAGGGCTCCAAATCTGGGCTATAGGGGGACTGAGACACATGGTGATTGGACGTTTCCCCCAAAATCTCTGCACAATATGTTATGCATGTGTGGGCATGCTGTCATGATGCTGCTGCCAATCACCGGTTGCCAATAGCTGCAGCCTTCTGAATCACCCAAATAGTTTCCATGGAGGAATGTTCAAGCTTCACACAAAATTTGATGTTAGATTTGTTGTTCTGCTCGCTTAGCCACTTTGAATGCAATGGCCACACAATACATGTGCTCACTCAACAGTGTCTACCACCCCCACTGACTAATACAGTGAAGTTGTCATTGTTCACACACAGTCCATTCCACTCTCCTTGGCTGCCAGGTTGCACAGATGTCATGCAAACCATTCTCATTATATTAACAATGGCAGGACTTTTTCCAGACAGACCATGTATATGTTCAATTAAAATTTTGAAAATGAACCAAAATAGAAAGTAGAAAATACCCATTGTAAAATAATCTTACCTATGCAGGGTAACCACTGGTAACATTTTGGTACATATATCTTTTCAATCACATGATTGTATGCATGCTTTTTACATTTCCTATAGAATTGGTTATATATTGTTTTGCAACCTTATTTTCACTTAATAAAATATTTTTAAATATTTTAACATTCTCCCTTGACAGTAAGTATTCAAGATGATTCTTAAAGCTACCCAGTATTCAATCATATGATAATATCATATTTCCACAATCCCTTATTATTGGACCTTAGATTATTTCTACTATTTGTAATAGCCACTTTTGTGCATAAATATTTAAGAATGCCAAGTACATTTTCTTAAAGCAAATCCTTGGAAGTGGAGTTTTTAGGTGAATGGCTATACTTTTTGGTCTTTGATAAGTGGATATTTTCCACTAGCCTCCTACTGATAATGCCAATGTGCCTAATGTAGTGTGATAACACAAATTATGAGGGAGTTTTGTGTTTTTTCTGCCTTACTCTCCTGTCATTGCTGGGCTAGAAGAGTAGGGGAAGATATGGACAGTTCTATAATCTCCCTGGTGATGGTCCTCTAATCTTACAGGCCTCTCACTGTTCCACAGTCCCTCAGCTGCCCACACCAAGCCATGCCTTGCCCTCTGCTTGACCTCTGAATACTGGTTCTTTTCCTCATTTAGCCAACAAGGAAGCTTCCCCCTTCTCAGGACCTAGCTCTTTCACAGTGTTGGGTCCCTGAAGATAGTTCTCTCCTTTCATATCACTGGCCTTTTTCTCTGACAACAAAGGCAGGATTGAGTGTAGACAGACCAATGTCTTGTTGGACCATTAGGTGGGCCCATGCATGGACTCTATGCCTAGACTCATAGATGTCTACTTCCTAGTGTTTTCCTAGTTCCGTGGAAGTTGCTGTGTATGACCAGAGAATGGTGACCACTAGGGGGAAGTATTGCCTAAAACCACAAGCTAGTCTGACAGCTGACTCTGCCTAAGTATTGCCTGCTTTCTAGAAAAGATGGTGTATATAGAACATCCATATATCAGAGTGTCAATTCTTCCACACCTTTGCTAACACTGTTTTTTAAACTAATTTGAAAGAAAACAATGGTATCTCATGTTATTTCAGTTTGGATTTTCTCAATAATTAATAAGGTTGTACATTTTTAAAATACTTCATTTATAAAATTATGATTATACAAACAAAACATACCCTATAGAAAACACATTCACATCACTTTAAAATGCACTAAGAAAGGACAGGCTGTTACATTTTCACCTCCAGATGAAACCATTTTTATGTCTATAATTCCAGAATTTCTCATATGCACATGTGTATATATGTATAACAAGTATATTTTATGCCTCAACACATAGACTTAAACCTATCTCATTATTTTTAATAGCTACAGGAAAGTTTTACACAATGAATACCAAATCTATTTAACCAGTCCTATTATGATGAAATTTTAGCTTGTTTCTAATTTTTCACATGACTAACAGCGCTATAATGAATATCATTTTACACCAACCTTCATGCACTTTGTGCAAACATTTTAGAAAATAAATTTCTCTAAATGTAATTTTGGGTCAAAGGGTTTGCACATTAATTTTGACAGAATAAAATTCTGTGAGGTCAGAGGTTTCTGTCTGCGCTCACTGTGCTGACCCCAGTGACTAGAGCAGTCATTGGCATCTTGAAGGTGCTCAGTGAATATTTTTTAGTGAATGCATGAAAATATTTTGCCCAATCCTTTTTTTTTACCTATCAACCAATAGTGTATTAAAAAGTTCTGGTCTATAGATATCATACTAGATGTTGTTACTTCTTCTGACCATTACCAGTGTGAAGAACAAAAAAAGAGACTACTTTTTTCCATTTAATTATCTTGAAGCTAAGTGTTATTTATTTATTTATGGCCATTAATATTATTCTAGTAATTGTGTATTGTCTTTTTCTCCCCTTTATTGTATTGTTTTTCTTTAAATTGTGTACTGATGTCTTTAAGCATTAAAAAAATTTATACTAAAGTATGATTAGTTTTGTGTATATTTGCATAGCGTTAAATTTGACTATCCCTTATGGTTCCTATGATCATTACATGATAAGAATGGTCTTTGCTACCCAAAGATTAGAAAAAATATATATGCTTATATTTCCTTCTTGATTGTTTTCCCTATACTTAAATCTTCAATCTACCTCAATCTTTTGTTGTTATTGACAAGTATGAAATAAAGACCTAATTTTTTATGTCTTTTGATCTTTCTAATTTCTTCTTCATAATTTTGCCCATTTCTCAAGTTGTTCATATCCTTCTTATTGATTGAAAGTAATATTAATATAATTAGAGTTTTGTTAGTCAGGATCCTTCAAGTTATTAATGACAGAAAGACAACTGAAACTGTTATACAGGGGAAAACTTGTGAGGACATTAAGAGAATTTATTTCAAAGATGACTAAATTCTAGCATTCAAACAATGTTACCCAAGTGGAATGCATTTCTTGTCTCCAATTCTTTCATATTAGTGTCCTCATTCCCTTTTACTTCTGTTTCCTTTATAGGATGAAAAATGGGAAGGAAGGTATTGCCTTTGGCCATTCCAGATTTACATGATCCTCCAAATCGATAATCTCAAAGCAAAGAAGAACCTTCTGTGACCTACACCTCTACTCAACTCACACTCAGCTCCACAGCCCGCCTTTACTAATATCACAGGCTCTCGCATTGTCCTGCCTTTGGATATGGGAGGACCCACAAGAGCCTTCGTGTGGCTAAGAAGAGAGTGTTCTGACTCAGGGCAGGACTGGGTCAAGGGCCCACCCCTCTGACCAGGGGATTCAGAGACTGAAAGCACCAAGACAAGCACACTGTCCAAGTGGAGGACAAGCAGCTCTCCAAAGGGAGAGCAACAGTGTGAGGCCACATCAAAAATAAGAAATACCAGTAAACTAACAAAAGCATTGAATGTCAAACCAGTCCTGACATACAGATATCATGGGAAAAAAATCCAGTTTGTCACTTCGATTTTATCTTTTTGTATATTGTCTTGTGAAATAACATTTTGAATTTATGTAGTAAATTTATCTATTTTTCTTTATGGTTGATTTCTTACCTTTATATTTATAAATATTGTTTAAATTAGTTAGTGAGGTACATCCTAGACCAAGGCAGGAAACATAAAATCAATACCTGACTGCTTTAATTATAAAATGGGATATGGTTCAACTTTCAGGCAGGATGGTATTTAGGTGCTGGAGTTGACGAATTAATAGTACCTGGGTTCACTATTAAAGACAGATCAACATTTGTTTTTCCATCATCTTAGGAGCTGAAAGAAGCATAAGGAAATCCCCAGGAGGAATGAGAAAGACTGGGTGGGAGAGAACAATTGGTCCTTGAGAAAAGATAGTTTTTAAACACTTATTTTGAGTAGAACTTAAA
Organism: Anoura caudifer; assembly: GCA_004027475.1. Classification (NCBI taxonomy): domain Eukaryota; kingdom Metazoa; phylum Chordata; class Mammalia; order Chiroptera; family Phyllostomidae; genus Anoura; species Anoura caudifer. Next base: position 90,741 of record PVKU01006185.1, read on the forward strand.
AGTGAGATATTTATGCAAGAAAACCTATTAGATGTAGAAGAGATACATGGACTAAGAGAAGGATTGGAGAAAAAAGGTATTTGAAGAGCTTGGTGAACCTCTCATGAAGCCCAGACTGCCACAGATGGAATGAAAATTACCTGAATAACAAAATGTGCATGTACCCTGGAAAGAGAAAGGCCTTGGTTTAAAACTATATTTAATGCACAGCAATGTGAATGTACATGATGCCACTGATTTTACACTTAAAAATGGTTAAAATGAGCCCTGGCTGGTGTAGCTCAGCGGATTGAGTGCAGGCCTTCGAAGCAAAGGGTCGCGGGTTCAATTCCTACTCAGGACACATTCCTGGGTTGTGAGCCAGGTCCCCAGTTGGGGGCCATATGAGAGGCAACCACACATTGATGTGTCTCTCCCTCTCTTTCTCCCTTCCTTCCCTTCTCTCTAAAAATAAATAAATAGCCCTGGCTGGTGTAGCTCAGTGGATTGAGTATGGGCCTCAGAACCAAAGGATCGAGATTCGATTCCCAATCAGGGCACATGCCTGGGTTTCGGGCCGGTTCCCAGCAGGGGATGCATGAGAGGCAACCACACATTGATGTTTCTCTCCCTCTCTCCTTCCCCTCCCCTCTAAAGATAAATAAATAAAATCTTTAAAAAATATATAAATAAATAAATAAAATCTTTTAAAAATGGTTAAAATGGTTAATGTTATATTATGTATATATTCCCACAATAACAAAAAAAGCACATTCTGCCATTGCCTGGAGAAGTGACACTGGTCAAATACTTTAACTATGTAGGGTTTTAATTTTAGTTTTGTTTGTTTATTTTATCAACATATTGGCACAAGTCATAACTTGATTAACAGAGAACTGTTTTAATCTTGATTTTCCACTAAAGCCCTAACACCACATATCAAAGTCAGGTGCAAGACTATCATTGGGATTTGCAGAAAATGGTGAGAGGCACTAGTCTGATGAGTCTTCAATTCACTCCCACTGGTGTATTAACGGGCGGGAGTGATTTAGCTGAGAGTGTTTGCAGAGCTGGTATGCTGTATTCCTCCCCTAATCAAGGGAAAGGGAATTAGGGGTTCTTTTGTTTCTGTGTCAAAACCAAAGACAGGCTGTCAGCCTGTTCTCAATTTCAGTGTCTTTGGTTATATTATGCTTGTTTGTTTGTTTTGTTGATTAGGCTGACAGTCACCAGAGGGGAGAGGAGAGGGAATTTCAGGTGAAAAGGGAAAGGATTTAGAGCAACAAGTATAAAGACACATGGACAAAAACTAGGGGGGGTGGAAATGGGAGGGAGGTGGGGAAGGCTGGGGCAGTGGGCTGGGATGGGAGTAAAAGACAGAAAACTGTACAAGAACAACAATTAAAATTAAAAAAACAAAAAACAAAGGGAGGGCCTTTGAAAATAATCACTCAAAAAGAGTGATGTCTGTCTGAATATGAGGGTGAGAAAAGACCTCTCCCTCGCAAGAAAACTACAGGTGTGAGAACCTCAGCAATGTAAGGCGGAAGATGGGGAGTCTGTGAGGAACCCACAAAAGTGCCTTATGAGAAAAGGTATTTTGAAAGAGTGGCTTCAAGTCTCAGGAAGATGAATGCCAGTTCAGGAAAGCCACAATCAAACAAACAAGAACTTTCCTGCTCGTTTCTCCCTGTCTGTCCACCGGCTATGGCCAAAGCTGTGCGAGGCAGGGAGAAGGATTCGCTCAGAGAAACCAGGAGGGAGAGATGGGATGGTTTGAGAGGATAGCAAAGTCAACAGAGAGATGGGCGTGCGATTGCTCTCCATGGCCTGGGCAGTCCTAGTGAGAGGTCTAATTTAAAAAAAAAAAAAAGTGACGGAGATGCTTCAGTGGGCTTCCAGATTGCAAGAGGATACTTCCTCAGTCCCCAAATTGAGTTTCAGCCAACTCTGAAAATGAAGTGAGGAAAACTTAATTGCCTATACCAAACAAAATTTTTGCAAAATAGTCTTCTAACCTTAGAAGTACAATATCCTGTCCGCCATGTACAGCTACCTTGGTCCATAAATATGGCAAACCCCTCCCCTTTTCAGAAACTCAATTTGGTCTTGCTCTCTCTTTTTTTCTCTCTTATAATCATCCATAACCTGCTGCAATTTCTAGCAAATGATCCTTGCACACCTCAGCCTCAGTCTCTATCTTAACTAGTGTTAAGCAATATTCTAATCTCATATTGCAAAATAAGCACCATATTTTGCCATATATAATTTGCACCCACATTTTTGTGTGTGTTATACATGGGATTATTATACCCATGGTATGTAATCATGATATACAAATATATCATACATCTTTATTTTTCCCTCAGAAATTCAGGCAAAAATGCATACATCATACACAGCAAAATAAAGTACTTTAAAAATTGAGAGCTCCTTTCTTCACAACCACTTTTTCAGGTTCTCATATGACTGACATTGTGATACACGTTGGGCATGCTAGAAAGAATACGACATTGTCTCACCTGTGGTAAGTTTGGAGATTAGGTTTGGACACAGGAAACTAAACATAAAACTGTGAGATAATGAGAAAATTACAGTAAAATATATATACAGTTTGTTATAGGAATGCAGAAAAAGGAGAAATGTATTCTCCCTCTCAATGTGGGGAAACCTACATACAGGGAAAAAATTAGCTGAAAAACCCATTAAATGCAGTTGAATTCCCATTTAGGCACTTCCTGTCTTCCACTTCAGCACACTGGAACATCACTGTGAACAAGCGACAGGAGTGCTTCACCTGGGTATCGCCATGGAGACTGCTGCCTTGCTCACCGCTTGAATGAAATTCTTCCCTCCAAGGTGATGTGGCTCCCTTTGTGGGAACGATTTAGAGGGCTGTGTGATCCTCACTGTACCCAAATAGCCTCCCCACCGATTTCACTACTGTGTCCAAAAAGCTGCTATTAGAAATCAACTGCATCACTATCTTCAGAGGGCTACAGAAAATCATACACTTGCCATCTAATATTTAAATGTGTGCTCTTCGGGCGTTTGTTTCTACATGTGTAACTGATTTACAGTGATGTCAGCTGGCAATCTCCTCGGAGCCTACACTGTGCTTCCTGTAGTCAGGCGGCCTCAGTTCAGTTCCTCCCTCTGGCACTCCACTTAAGCCACTGTGCCTAGTTTCTTTGTCTATAAAACGAAGATGATATGAAGACTTAATGCCTAGCATAGAATAAGCATTCAGTAACTGAAAGCACTGCCTTCGTTATCCATTATGCCTAAAATGAAAGATCAATGAAAATCCATTCAAAATCAGATAAAAAAGTATAAGGGAAAAAGCAGAGATAAGAGTTCATAAAAGAAAAAAAAGCATGTAAAATTATTGATCAGAATTCTTGAAAGAAAGAGCTCTCTTTGGGATTCTGGGTGATCTTTTTTTAGGACCACATTATGTTCAAAATATTCCAACTGAAAAGAGATAGGGACCAAGAGAGACAAGTGTCCTAACAAAACTATAAGACCTATCTTCAAAATGGAACTATATAGCAAATCAATGGACTAATGATTCCTATCCTACATTTTTTTAAGATTTTATTTATTTTTAGAGAGAGGGGAAGGGAGGGAGAAAGAGAGGGGAGAAACATCAATGTGAGAGAGAAATATGGATCATTTGCCTCTCATATGTGCCCTGACTGGGAACCGAGCCTACAGCTCAGGGATGCGATCTGACCCACTCATGTGCCCTAATCAGGAATCAAAGCTGCAACCTTTCACTTTGCCCAACCAACTGAGCCAAACTTGTCAGAGCCAAATTTTGTGCATTATTTTAAATGAAAATATTATTTTATGAGATACACACATGTGCACACACCCCAAAGAAAACATGAACAAACAACATTATATAGCTCGGCAGATGCTTTTATCTATAATTTCATCTCAGATAAGTTTTATGAACCCATAGTTAGGATATGCATAATCATTAATTACCTAACTCATCCCATTTCATGGTATAAACTCATCCCATTTTATTAGGCAAAAAATATTATCACATCTATAAGTAAATTATCACATGAAAAACTCATTCTTAAACTTAAGGGTTTCAAGTATTACCCTATATATTATACCCTAAAATGCTTATTGTGGAAGAGTCCTGCTTCAAACCAAGTTAATTTTTGTTCTCAAAATATTTTTTGTCCCAAAAAGCTCAATGGCATTCCTTCATTCATAAACGTGTTACAACAAGGCAAGGACAAAAAGGCAAAAATACTAGCACTCTTAGAGCCAAAAGTCTTTTTGCGTTCCTTTGCAAAATTGCTTACTTCTAAGATTAATGGACTGTCAGTGAGTGGGTTCCGGGTGATGGCTAAACTTTAAAATAAGGAAGGGTGACCCCTAGTGTTGGCCTTTAGAAACCAAATTCATGTAAAACCACAGAGCTCCTAAACTGGGGGGAGATTCGGTAGCATGCATTATAAAACAAGTCAAAATACCTAATTTCTTTACCCTAATTGTCTGTAGACACATAAATCACTATTATTTAAGATATTATTGAAATACTTAAGAAAGTCTTTCCAATGATACCACAGTTCCTTCTATGTAAACCCCCTTTCACTCACAGCAAGTGAACAAATCAAAAAAGAATAAAGAAGAAAAGGCACGAGATCTGCTTGAATGAGCAAAGTGAAAACTAGCCAAGGGAAAAATAAAGCCTAAACATTAACTTCACATTGCATTGAAGATGACAAATTATACTTAAACTACAACATTAGACTCATGTGAAGTATTTAGTAAGAAACTCTTGAGATAATCATTTACTTCTTTAACAGATTTTGCATAGAAAAACTCACCTTCAACAAGCTCAAGGTCACCAGTCCTGCAAGAAAAGGGAAATAGTTCAGCTGAAACACCTGTCATTTGTGACAAAATGAAATGAAATGAGAGGTCAGAAGTGACTTACTGCATCATTTGAACCCATTGTCATTCAACAAGAGGAGGCTTTGGCAAAAAGAAGACATGCTGGGAAAGGGAAACCTTATATGTGATGGGAAATTCTTCCTGGAGGAAAAAAAAAGGTATGGAGAAAAACCCTGAGGTTCTTTCCTATTATGTTTTATTGCCTTTATTTACTAAAGCCCTTGACTGGAGCTGGCTTGGCACCAGCACAGAGCTAAGCAGAAACTAGACACTTAATGCTCTCTGTGTTCCAGGTGCTAAAGTGACATAAGAGTCTCCTAGGCAAAGTGTGTTCCGAGGACAGCTCTGCCATGGATTTGGCACGAAGACTACAGAGCGATGGGAGAGATAAGGAATGAGAAGGCAATTGAATATGCTGATGCAATTGCCAATTTAATAGAAGAGGTAGAACTGAAATGTCAGAACTTCAGCTATTAACAGTGACTGCTGGCATATCACCCATTACCAATACAACATATTTAGTTTTTAGGATGCAGACTCAATTTTCTTGCTTTGTTCTAGTGAACACATAAAAAGTGAGCCTTTTGCTTGGTGAGACCGTCACAGCTAGGATCTTAAGTGCCAGTTCTACCTGTAAACAATTTCTACTAGTCATTTAAAACCTCCAAGCCTTACTGAAATCCTTGAATTTTGTTCAAAGTATATTTTCCTTTTATTTTACTCTTATACCCTCTGATTTTACTCTTCACCTTTACCAAGAAAAATATCCCTTTTTTTGTTTCACATAAATGGTTCCTAGTAAACATCTGTTATCTAACTTATAACTGTAAATTATTTAGATCATACGTGCTAAATTATTTAAAATACTACTTTGAACAAACTGTATTTATATAATGGGCTATAGAGCAGGGGTCCCCTGAAAATAGCAGAATGTGTTCCCTACCATCCTTGATGGAAGGGGGAAGTGGAAGATATGGGATTTAAGATATTTTGCATAACAATGGCAAGTTAATAGCTGTGCCTTTCCTGAAGGGAAGAGGAATGCCACCCAGGGTAAAAGTGTGTTGACTTTAGGAGTGTATAGTGACTCCTGACATAGCCAGGGGAGGCAGGTACCCACCCCGGATGCCCCTGTGTCACTGGGAACTCTTGCCCTAACTAAAGATGGCAGCAGAAAGAAGGTAAAAGATACTGAGGAACTGACAAAAATGGCTGACACTAACACCATAGGAGGACCTGCATATGAGGTCACATAAGTTCTAGGCAGAGCATTTAAATGAGGGCGGGCTGAAAGGGTGTAGGGGAGAGCCCACCACAGAGAGAAGAGGTCCAGAGTGAGTGAGAGAGACACTAGAGCGCACCACGAGGTCTGGAGAAGAAGGTCAGGCTAGAGAAGACCATGGCAGAGCTGATGGAACTGTGGGGACCTGCCTAACAAAGCACGGATTCGTGGGAGATGCTTGGAACTGACCTGTGAGTAAAAATCCTGAGTTGCAGACTTTGGCCTCTCTGAAGGACATACAGAGAAATCACTCTCTCGGAACCGTGCCTCCCTGGACCCCACCGTGACCCAGAATCACCGTGTTACCAGGATAACATGGCACGTGTTTTCCTGAACCACTGCATGGAAGTTGAGAACAACATACCCCAGATCCTGAAAGAGAGAGAACGGTGACTGGAACCTACAAGAACACCTTCCAGAGGGGATGGAGACTGTTTTGTTCTGGTGGGTTGAGGACAGATAAGAAAATAGGGAACTTCTGGGCATGGTTTTGGTTTGTAGCCTTTTGAGGAGCAAGGGAAGTGCTGGTTCTCTCAGGAGAGGAGAGCTCCGAGCGGAAGTGCTGTCAGCAACCACGAGGTTAGAACCCTGTTCATAAAAAACTGTTTCAACACTAATTGTTGGGTCATGTGTCACGATGCCATTTGGCCCAGCTCCAGTTTGCTTCGTCACATTTATATTAACAACAAAAAAAGATCTTACCCTCTAAGATGACTTATGACTAAATGATTTATTTTATTCCTTTTATTTTTTTTATTTCAAACATTTGAAAGAAAGTAAAACACCTGTTTTTAAATCTGCATTTTCAATATATTTGTAAAAAGAATTCATTCAAACAAGTTGCCCAGAGTTTCTTTTGCCATTATACTCCTCAATCAAGGACTTTCAATTACAAGCAATACATCTCATAAATTTTTTCATTTATTTAGCAAGAAGGTAATCTTTAATAGGTGCATATATAATTTCATTTTGTACGACTGATTTACCTGCCTACTGATGTTCCTTCGAACAGAGCATTAACACTCTCTGGGAACTTTCATTTCTTTTAAAAGCTGCACAATAAAATGTCTTCCATAAGACACTGAAATGGCTTCTTTGAAATTCAGCTTTTGAGAGTGCCCAGAATCCTAAGAAGGAGCTTATGCACGTGTTTTGCCTTCCTTTATACACAACTCCTAAAAGTAAGCAGAACACGCTCCTTAGAAATGTTGGGAAGGTGATCTCTTCCTGCCAAATTATAGTACAAAATGATGCCTTGTTCAAATACACGTATACACTCCAAACCCAGTTGCACATGGGAATTAAGTAGTAAATACTATGCTATGGGAGGTGGTGTGCAAGGAAGCATGCAAAGTGACGGTATTAACAGAACACATCTTTTGGGAGATGGAGAATCAATTTTCTAAAGATTTGGTGAAATAATTCATTTTATTCCATACTTGAAGCCATAATTTTATAACAAAATAAACATATTATGAAATAGAATTCAGCAATGCTTGATTATAGAGATTACATATGAAACTTCAAAGAAATTTTGTATTCATTGGGGTGCTTTAAACTATTTTCCCAAGCCCTTTGGTTTTATTTATTTATTGATTACAATCAATTGATTGATTTTTAGAGAAAGAGAGGAAGGGAGAGAGAGAAACATTGATTTGTTGTTCCACTTAGTTATGCAGTCATTGGCTGGTTCCTGTACGTACCCTGACTTGTGATCAAACCAGTAACCTTGGCGTACCAGACAGCCAACTGAGCTACCCAACCAGCACCCTGTTTCCCCATGTCCTTTGGGTTTATAGGGATTTTTGTAACAATGTTTTAGATAGGTACCATAATTTTACCTACTTTCCAGATGAAGAAATTGAGGCATAAATCTGTATGCTGCTTATCTATATCACACAGAAAGCAAGTGGCCAATCAAGGGTTCAAATTCAAAGTCTGTGCTCTTAACCTGTATGCTATAAAAATCAGGCAATTGTTAAGGTTTTTTTCAATTGCAAAATTGACTTACTTTGGGAATGAAGAAAGTCTTTCCATTGTTCAGTAGCACAAGTTTCAGAAGTGGGTCTTCTCCTTAGAAAAAAGGTGGTCAAGAATTATATTTATGTATTTCCATAGGAATGTATTTGATTGAAATATCATTTATACATTACATTGTTATTTTTCAGCAGTACAACATAATGATATGTTATCTGTAAAGAAATGTTAGGTTGAAAAATTAAAATTTTGTTTTATAAATTTAAGTAGCAAAAATATAATTTTTGTATATTATAAATATATGATTTATAAAGGAAATAACTCTCTAGTTTAAAAATATGTCTAGTGGAATCTCAATCCCAGAATGATTTGACCCCTACCACAATCTACTTTTCTAAAAAGCTTTTATAAGTATAAAATTTACATTATTTCTTTTTTCCTTTTTATGTTTCACTTGACCCCATAAAACTTTATACCAAGGTGATACATGTTTTTATGCTTCAGCATTTTTTTATTTATTATCCTTTAATATTTTCTGCAAAAAAAAAACTATGCCTGCATGTTTAATGTTTAATATTTTGGATTATAAATTTTTGCATTGAATTATTTTTATTGAAGTATTATAATTACTTATTGTTGTCTGTTGATTTAAACAACAAAAATCAAAAACTTTGATAATTGTCAATCATAAAATATAAAATGTAATTGAAAATGCACTTCTTAGTGACACAGATGGGACTGAAGCTTTTCTGTTTTTTCTATTTATTCTTATTAATTCATATACTCATTGATAAATGTTATTATTGCTCAAATATTCTTATTTTTATTTTCATAGATATAAGTGCTAGAAAGCTTGTTCATATAAATTAATAACTGGTTCTAGAAGGGGTTTTGACATAGCAATATTATTCAATTCTTTGAACTCACTATTGGTTATATGATAAAAATTACCTAGTGATGTTTCTTTTAAAATTATTTTTAATGATTAATCAATGGAAATTATATTAGGTTCTCCTGAAATTTTATTAGTTCCATGAAAAAGAAATCCCCTGATTTGTAAGAGGATTTGTTACCCAGTCATTAGGCATTCACTTTCTCAACACCAACATCAATATTTCCAACTGTTCTTTGCTGGGCACCCTGGTGGTTTTTACACACTGGTAACAATTCACTGATGGAGTTATTCAGGATGCCTGAATGAGGTCTATGGCTTTTTTATAAAAGAGAAAAAGGCAATTGTGAAAATAAAAATGAAAAAGCATACTTGGAGTACATATGGATGATAACGATGTAGAAATTTGTTCCCTTCACCTATGAGTCCAAGTACCTTTTGGAGAGGCTGCATGTATGTGCAGAATCACACCCAAGACCACTGCTCTTTCCTCCAACCACTCCTTGCAGAGACAGGAAATGTTCCAAGGTACCTTCTGAATCTTATACTATGTGACTAAATCATCCATTCAGACTACGCTAAAAGATGACATGATGTTTCTAATGGGGGGAGTTAATGAAAACTGGAAGAAAATGTATAAGTCATGGAGTTTTGGTAGCCTTATGCAAGGTGACAGGTGAGAAGAAGACATTCCAGAAGACTTAAACTGGATGTGTAAAAGTATAGAAGGTAAGAGGAAAATAAAGAACATGTTGCTGAATATTTTATGCAAATTTTTATCTTTGGGGCCTAGTTTACAAGACAAAAAAAATATACCTGTCTCGGTAGGGCAGAGGAAGCTTGTTAAGAAATAATGAAAAATAATATTGCCTATGAAAAAACAGATGGAGGATTTTAAAATTCAAGGAAGAAGTTTAGCTTTGTTATGCTAGGAAAATGCAAGTCATTGAAGGTTCTGAACAAGGGAATAGTATGTTCAGATGAGCGTTTAAAGAGGATTATTCTACTTCATTGTAATACATGGATTAATAGAACTAAAGTAGATGGTATTTATAGCTGCCTTCAAAGAAAATTGGAACCTAATTAGGAGAGTAGCTTTACATTAAGGGGGGAGCAATAAAGTAAAATGTTTGGGGTTTTGTTTGTTTGTTTTTTTGTTTTTAATCAAAAGGATTTGGAAAGTGTCTGCATATGAGACATGGAGAATTGATAAAAAGGTAAATGCAATCAACTGATACTCAGATGCTTTTAATATATGAGCCACTGTTATTCATGTTTGTTCATGTAATTTAGGATTGTTCATCTAATAAAAAATGCAAAGATGTAAAAAACCTGATTTCTCTGATCAAGTGCTTGATTGTAATCATTGTTTACATTTTACCAAGAATCTTACAGTCCATGAACATCTTTTACAAAAATAATTCTCATCCTACAAATACACTTTTGCATTCTAATTCATTCCGCTGTACAGCAGAGATAATAAAAGTACTAAGAATTTGGGTGTCATGACCAGTTCGCAGTCCTGCAAAAACAAAACCCAAAACTGGGCAGTGAATCTTCAAACTCCAGGTTCTGCATACTTTTCCCAACATTATGCTTTAGAAGGTGAGTTAGCCAGTCGTTTTAGAACACTTACTATGTCCCGGCTATATGCATTATGATCTCATTTATTCTTTTGAAGCATTCCACAAATTAGGCATCGTTATTTTTGTCATTGTTTACCACTGAAAAAATGAAAAAGCTTCAGAAAGGAATGTGACTTATAACAAGTTATTCACCTTGTGAGTGGCAACAGGAAGATGCCCAGTACAGGCCTTCCTTACAAAAGCGCCTGAGCGCTGAGCGCAACTCCAGTCCGCAGTGTCAGGAGGGCAAACACGAGCTGCAGGAACAGGGAGCTGTGAGAAAATTCCCAGGAACATTGGGATCAGGCAAAGATTCTGTGAAGGAGTGAGCAGTTCAATGGTCCTTTAAAGGATAAGTCGACAGGTAATGGAGAGGGACGCTGTGATAGAATAAGAAGTATATACATTTAGTCTTTGTCCCTATTCTTCGCACAGAGCTTCTAAAACCCTTGAATTTTCTGAGTGATAGGGGTGAAAGGAGTATCTTTTATTATTCATAAAAAGCCCCTTTCAACAATATGAGTTTATGTTAAGAAGGTGATTCTTGATGGGCCCCCAGGTAGCTTCAAGATGGGTGTTGTTTGCCAGAGGCACCATACATATGATTGAAGGGTTGAGATTTAAGCCCCACTTCATTACCTAACCTCTCAGCAGGAGTGAGGTGCTAGAGGTTGAGTTAATCACCAATGGTCAGTGGTTTAATCAATCATGCCTACGTAGTGGGACCTTCACAAAAACCCTAAACAAAAAGGTTTGGAGAGCTTCCAGCTCAGTGAATGCAACCATGTGCCAAGAGGGTGGTGCACCCCAGACTTCTTAAGGACGGAAGCTTCTGTGCCGAGGACCCTTTCGGACCTTGCTCTATGTGCCTCTTCATCTGGCTGCTCATTTGTATACCCGTATGTACATAATCTCCTTAGTAGGGAGTAAAGTGTTTCCCTGAGGTCTGTGAGACATTATAGCAACCTGAGAAGGGGATCATGGGAACTTCTGCTTTGTAGCCAAATTGGATAAAAGGGTGGATAACCTGGGGACCCACTACATGTGACTGGTACCGAAAGTGAGGGGCAGTGACATGGGAGTGAGTCCTTAAACTGTGAGGTCTGTTTTAACCCTGGATAGTTAATATAGGAAGTAGATTAAATTGTAGGACTTCAGTTGGTGTCCACAGAAAACTGAGAATTTCTTGGTGTGGGAAGCCCACACTTTTGATGTCAGTAATGCTGTGGGTAGAAACAGATCATAGTAGCCATTGAGAAATAATGATCCAATTTAATCCCATTGGAAGCCTCTTCTGTTTGAAATCAAACTTAATGCAAAGATTGTGAACTACATACTTGGCTAATAGTTGCATGATTAACCCCCATTGGAAATCAGAAAAGAACACTGGTGGGACATAAAATCGATTGTAGATTTAATTTTGGGTGTTGCCATGCTATATTGAATGCCTACAATACATATCTAGTAGACTTTTGACAAGTAGCCAGATAGCTGGAGGCTGAAAAATATGAATTTAGGAGTCTGTAAAGTGAGTGTAATTGTATCTACCTCACAAGTTCTTATTAAAGATTAAATATAATTATGTGAGGAAAAACTGTTTGAAAACAGAAAACCATTGCTATTTTATGATTTTTCACACAGAAGGGACAGTTGTAGGCCTGGGGGAAATGAGATCTCTAAGGTATAGGGTTTAGTAAAGAGAACAACAGAGAACTGAAAAGGAATATTGAAAAGGACTCAGCATTTAGGAGATAGGAAGAGAAGAATAATTTGAGTAGTTCAGAGCAATGGAATGTACTTTCCCAGAAGTGAAGGAGAAGAAATTTTAAGGGATAAAATGCATTATAGAATCAAGTAGACTAAGAGTGAATAAATGGCTATTACAAGCAACAATGTGTTGTTCTTGAGAGGGTAATCTCAATAGAATGAGAAAGAATACAAAAGAATTAATTGAATTTAAAACCACATGAGTAGAGATGAAGGGGGCACTAAAGATGTTTGGCAATAAAAGAAAAGAAAGAAAGAGTGCAGTAGGTAGAGCAGGATATGGAAATAAATGTGTAAGTTAAGCAGGATCTGAGATACTAGACTGGAAAAACAATATCTGTGAGAATGACATCCCTTATATAACAGGAAGAGCTAGGTCAAGGACAAAGAGTCAGCTTGGTTTTATAGCAGAAACATCTTTTTCTCTAAAATTGGAGGGATCACGAATTGCTAAGCTGAGGAGGACAGAAAGTGCCCCGGATCTTTAAATAAACAGGAAAAATGATGATTTAATGAGGAGTAAGAATGAAACTTGAGGAAGAAGGGGATATGGAATTGGAAAGATAAGAGGAAAGACAACAAATATACAAGACAGTTACTCTTCTGAATATTTTGTTAAAGAACTAGTAAGAGATTTCAAAGGGTGAGGTGTGTGATGGCCCAATAGTATGGGTTCCCTTAAAATTAGCATAACAATTCCGTGAGTCAGATCTGAGAAATTCCTTGCGCTCTCCTTATGAACTTATGTAGCAAGGGATAAAAATTAAAATACATCGGTAGAAGAAAATCCTGTTCAGTTAGAAAATCAAGTTTGCTTCAACCTATTTTTCTCCCTGCAAATAATGCGATGAAGTTAGATTCTAGATTTCTGTACATCAGCTTTATTTTGAGATTTTAAAAAATTAATTTGGGGATGATTCTTGGACCAAGTACCAGCCTTTTAGTATTGCTGCAGAGGAAAATTATTTCCAAATTTTTTAAATGATGATTTTATAAGTAAAACTTTAAAATCTCATTCACAGATCAATGATTGCCTGTTGCTGACTAAAGAAGTTGGTCTTTGAAGACTATGTTTAAAAAGTAGTTTAAGAAATAAATTGTGATATTTTCATATTTGCAGTTTCATAGTTGGAACCGTAAGAGAAGTGTTATAGGGAAATCCAGTTGTAACTATATTTCAAGTTAAAATAAGTCAATATAAACATTTCGTGTAAGTAAGAAACTTTAAGGAAAAAATATGGCCACAGAGATTCTGAATTATTTACTGTAGTTTGTTTCTAAAACTATGTAGAATTTGTATAATTTTTAGGCAATGAGAAAGATAATAAATTTAAATTAATATTTAAAATTTTCTTAGATTAAAAGCTAACATATACAGATACTCACACATGTAATGGAAAAACATACAACAAAGATTAGTTTAAAAATTAAAAAATAAATGGAAGGACATTAGCATTCTAAAATTCTCAGAGTGGAAACATATCTTGTTTTGTAGCAGAAAACAATTTTGGTGAAAAAAAAAGGAAAGAAACAAAGAAATAAAAAAGGAGAGGAGAGAAGAGTTTTAAAAAATGAAAATAATCATAAAATCAAATATTAAAAAATTACTCTAAACAACTTATAGCACTTACCAAATACACATTAAATCCAGGGCTGGACATGCCCTGTCTCTCACCTCTAACTATTTTTTTCTCAATTTTAGTTTTTTCCTGAATGGTTCACTAATGTCCTCAAACATTTCCCATATTGTACTTATTTTCCCTTTAGAGTCAGAGGGGAAAATGCTTAGAGTATAGCCAATTATCTTTCAGACACAGGCTTTTGAGAACTTAGTGCATACCACTGAATTTATATAGCACCTATATTTATGAAACTCTAAGCCAGGCATAGTTCTAAGTTTGAAGCTTTGTAAAAGCATCACCTCAAACAAACCATTACAGTAGATTTAAAAAGAACTTTGCCGAATGTAATGGAAGCTTTCTGTACAAAACATTAAATATGAGTCCAATATTTCTTTTTAATCTTAGCAAAATAAAATATTTTAATTTAATAGCTTCTAAGTGACTAGCTTATTAGCAAATAATATAAAACTATAAAGCTTGAGGCATACCCTCAAGACTTCTTAAATGATACTTTACTTTTAGGTGCTATTAACTCTGACCCAGATGTAGTTTTAAATCCAAATAAAGGAATCATTTATTCATCTACCATTTTCAGCTTTAAAAAATATATATAAAAAAAATTAAACCTGATCCCACATATAGACAATGAAAGTTGTTTTTATTACAACAAGCCTATTCCTTGATTATGAAGTCTAATTCCCTAAAGCTGTTGATATATATTTTTAATCATATCACTATTAAATTTTAAATAGGAAATTTTCTTCATTGTTTTATTTTCCTTTTACATCTTTCATGCATATAAGTTTTGGGGGATTGGCTGTTGGTAATGTAAAAGCTTTAAACTTGTGGTTAAGCAGCCTTGATTTACTAAGACCACAAAAAGCAGGCACTCACTTGCAGAAGCTAGTGCTAAAATATAAAAATAAAAACATAGTTGTAAGCACAAAATTCTTGCTCGAGGGCTTCATTTCTTTTAATGTTCCCTTCCCTCTTACTTTCTTTTCCTTTTTTTCTCTTCCATGTGGAAAATTCCCAGCTCTCCTGGCCTAACACATATTCCCATTCTCCAAGTCTCAATATTCCCATTACTAGACCATTACTTATCCTGTCACAGAGCTTGACTGTTAAATGAAAACTTTCCAAATGCATGTCTGTGATTGAAAATAAAGAAGGGTAGGCATAGAACAAGAATCTCAGATGATGATGCTTCTGTTACCTGCTGTATGAAGCTATTACTGAAATGAGACTGCAGTGTTATCACTATGTCTGGGTTTTGAGTTATGACTTAATACTCTGTATCATCTTATTAGGAGTAACTTGCCAATATTTAGTATTTTATCTGTTTGTGGGCAATAATTGAGTGTGCTTTTAAACAAGTATTTAAATAAATTTATAAATTTTTACCTATTTGTGAATTTAACTTATCTTAAAGTTATACCATACATTCATGTAATCCTTTATTTCAAAGAGTATCTAAAATGGGGATTGTATTTTAAATGCTGATTCCCTGTGCTTATCCAAATTTTCAAATTTAAAACAAGGGCCAATATTAATTGACCATAGAGACATGGGTTTATTTCTGAGCTCTCTGTTAGACAAAGGGTGCAGAAGTAGAAAATGGAGTAAAAATAGCCTCTTCAACAAATAGTGTTGGGAGATCCGGACAGCTACATGCAAAAAAACAAAACTCAACCAACAACTTTTACCATACCCCAAAATAAACTCAAGATGGATAAAAGACTTAAATATAAATCATGATACCATAAAAGTCCTAGAGGAAAACATAGGCAGGAAAATCTCAGATATTCCATGCAGCAATATTTTCACCAATATGTCCCCTAGAGCAAGGGACATAAAGGAAAGAGTAAACAAATGAAACTTCATCAAAATAAAAATCTTCTGCACAGCTAAAGAAAACATCAGCAAAATGAGAAGGGATTGAGGGTGGGAGGTAGGGGTGAGTGGGGAAGGGGAAAGTGGTGGCAGGAGAATTAAGACAACTATACCTGAACTGCAATAATAAATGAATGAATGAATGAATGAATGAATAAAACCAAGTTCATTCTGTTTCCTTTTTTAGTCCATTTCATTTTTGCTTTCATGGTTAAACCTTATTGTCTAACCAAAATATGTTAGGAGTCCTAAAAGAAATTCATATTGTCCAGTGAGTTTTCAAAATAGGATGATAATTTTCAGTTATACATCCAATAATTTCTTCCTTTCAGAAAAGGGAGGCCATGTTTCTGTTGAGCTACACATTCTGTCTGTCCAGTTCCTCAAGAAGGCTTTCCTACTATATCTTTGACCCAAGGAAGAAGACCCAAAGGAAATGACCATTAACACCTCTTACACTTTTTTTCAAATGCCAGGGAACCTGGACCTTATGATGAGTACTCTGCTATCTTCTCCCTTTACTTCAATCACCTGTGCAGAAATACTTCATACTTTGACATTTTAGTAGTAGGTGGTTTCCTGCACAAGCATTGATTTTTCTTATGTGTTATTCCATGCAAACTAGGCTTATGTCTCTGCCACACCGCACCTGGAAAATGGGCTGATCTTGTGACACCAACAGGTGACTATGATTTTTACTTTCCTGCCCTCATTCAACTGAAGATAAGGGATTGGGTAGTGTAGGGGATTCTTTTTGTTGGTATATAAAAACATTTATGTTTTCTCGGTGTAATTTATAACCTAAAAGGAAAATATGTGGACTTCCGGCCAAGATGGAGGCGTAGGCAGATGCACTGTGCCTCTTCTCACAACCAAAATTAAGGACAACAAAGATTTAGAAACAAGAAAACAACCAGAACTCAGAAAATCAAACTGTTTGGAAGTCCAACAACGATTCATCCAGACCAGTAAGAGGGGCGGAGTCGCGACAGGAAAAAGCGGAGGTGCGGACGGGCACGCAGGCAGCAGCGGCTGGCAGCCCCCAGGTGCACAGGCAGCAACTAGCAGACCCCAGACATGGGGCAGCAACTGTGCAGAACCAGTGAGGCCGCACAAGGCAGCTGGCTGACCGGGTGGTCCCACATTCACGTGCAGATAATCCAGGCAAAGGGGAAGTGGTGAAAGGAACTGGAATCTGAGAGTGAGTAAAGCAACCGCCATTATCTCCTCTCAGACCCCGCCCCCACATACAGTGTCACTACCCAGTGACTGGGCTGTCCCGCCCTGGGGAACATCTGAGGCTCCACCCCTCACTACGTAACAGCCGCGACTAGACAAAACAAACAAACAAACAAACAAACAACCCCAGAAATGAAAATGGCTCAAACCGGAGAACAAATCAAAGCCCCAGAGCCAATTTATCTAAGCGATGAAGAAATTGCCAACCTATCAGATGCACAATTCAAAACCCTGGTAATCAGGATGCTTACAGAATTGGTTGATTTTGCTCACAAATTAGATGAAAAAATAAAGGCTACAATAAGTGAAATGAAGAAAGATGCATAGGGAACCAACAGAGATGGGAGGAAAACTGGGACTCAAATCAATGGAGTGGACTAGAAGGAAGAAAGAAACAACCAAACAAAAACGAGGAAGAAACAAGAATTCAAAAAAATGAGGAGAGGCTTAGGAACCTCCAGGACATCTTTAAACGTCCCAACATCCGAATTATAGGGGTACGAGAGGGGGAAGAAGAAGAACAACCAGTGGAAAACTTATTTG
This sequence comes from Anoura caudifer, assembly GCA_004027475.1. NCBI lineage: Eukaryota > Metazoa > Chordata > Mammalia > Chiroptera > Phyllostomidae > Anoura > Anoura caudifer. Next base: position 108,480 of record PVKU01006185.1, read on the forward strand.
AACAAATGATAAAGGAGAACTTCCCCAATCTGGCAAAGGAAATAGTCTTCCAGGAAGTCCAGGAAGTTCAGAGAGTCCCAAAGAAGTTGGACCCAAGGAGGAACACACCAAGGCACATCATAATTACATTAGCCAAGATTAAAATGAAGGAGAGAATTCTAGAAGCAGCAAGGGATAAGGGGACAGTCATCTACAAAGGAGTTCCAGTCAGACTGCCAGCTGAT
>PVKU01006186.1:0-108388 GCA_004027475.1 Anoura caudifer
TCTGTCGTGGGGAAGATACTTCAAGTTTTTGGCTCTTAGAGCTACCTGTAAGTCATATATTTGCTGACAGGTAGTTTTCTCTTCCAATCACTTATATACCACTGACCAGACTCTCAGTCCTTCTCTATTTCCTGCTTCATTGAGAATATTGAGTTGCCCCTTTTAACCAAATGTTCTAGTTTTGGAAGATGGATTATCTTACTATTGAAGGATACATTTCCACATACCTTTCCTGATCTTTGCTTCTCAGTCACTAGGCTTCACTATTCCTTTTGTCTGTATACTGTTTCTCTCATTCGCTTCATATCCTTAACCCATACACATTCAGGTATCATCATCATAACCATCTCCCTCCAAACCTCCTGTGACCCCGCATCACCTTGCAGCATTATTTTCTCATTTTCTGCTTCTGTGCAATGTTTCCAAAGATTGTGCCTTAAACTGCACTCTGTGCTAGCTCACTTTCAATTCTTGTATTTATCTTTGGTATATCGCTGGGAAAATGGCCATTAACAGCACTCAGGACTTCCACAGGGCTATATGCATTCGGCAAGCATCACCTTGCTTCTTTTACATCACAACCAAATTATAAAATGCCACACACGTATTCTTGCCCTTCTACTTCCTGAATTCCCTATCCCCACGTACTCCTGGTTCTTACACTTTGTGCATAATAATTTCCTGATGTCTCCTTTATGGGCTGTTATTTCTTTTCCCGTGACTTAAATTTCACTTGGTGAGTTGCCTGAACAACAAAGGGTAAGAGCATTTCCTGCAGTCCCCACAGGCAGCCAGAGACAAGAATGATGAACAGCATCTTATGCTTCCCTACTTGGCTTTTAAATGCAAAATGTATCCACTTGAACATCTCTCTTAGCAGCCAGCTGGAGAGCATGCCACTGCCAATAGCGAACAAAGGACCTGTGGTACTTCTGGAGGGGTTCTCACTCCAAGTACACAAGAAGCAAAGTGCACTGCCGGAGATGCTGAACTTGAAAGCAGGGAGGGCTAGGCTGGACATCTGGCAGGTGAATTGTAAGCAGAATTTAGACACCGTCGTCACTTTTTCAGGCTGTTTTATCCATTTGCAACTGATGTGCATGCAAACCGCATCATGAGATTCTAACCACTGTATAGCTATGCTAACAATTAGAGCTTCACCATGGTTTGTCAATGTTTCAAATATAGCTCTTAGAATTATTACAAAAATACCAATATCACACTTGAAAATGAAAGAAAAAAATGAACTGTAGATTCTTTAAATATAAATTGTACCACATTAGAATGGCCATGAAAAAATGGCATCAAACATTTTATAACATTTTATCACACAAAAATGTCTCATCATTGCTGATTCTCAAAGTATTCAGGAAACTTAGCAAAAGTCTTAAAAAAGCAATTGTGTAAACCTAGTTATGTTTAATAAGTAATGTAAAATTATGTTAAAGCCAGAAAATATGCTTATTATAAATTTGAAAAAGTTTTATTGGACATGTATACAAATTTTATTTGAATAGCTGTTCTAACACTTTATATTTATTGTAGTCTCATTCTGTGGAGAAAATTTAATTGAGTTACCAGTTCCCTATGGACACCACCACATTCCCTATAATTTATTGCAGAGTGCAACACCTAGAGCATCATTTTATGTTGATGCTACTATACAGTGACATTTGGAGAGTACTATCCAAGCACATGCAATATCAAGTAATATCTAGTAATTACCAATTGCTTCCAGCCACTGTGTCAAGATGATAATCTTCTGAATATTCCACTTAGCAGGTATGCTGACTTAAAAGAGTAAAACCCCAGACAGAACAGTTATGTCCATTGCCAGTGCCCTGTAGGAAGTCCAAGATGATCGACCTAGAAGGATGCAGAGGTGGTCTGAAATTTTGAGTTACTTGCCTCCAGTCTAGAATTGTGGGAAGTTCAATCAAATTAATTTTGACCCATTTTCCCCCAAAGCCATAGAGATAGCCAAATGGCAAGATATGTTTTAAACAATGATAAGGAAAGAATTTTCAGGTTTTCATATTTGTTTTTATCCCTGAAACCACACCGCAGCTTGCATATATAGAAAGAGCACAGACACATATATCCGGGCGAGCAGTTGTGTCCATAATAATTTAGTTCCATCTTTCTTCCTCATCATGTAGGGGCAATTGAACCCCCCTCCCCAGTCACAGAAAATGAGATATTTGTATCCTGCTGATTCTGTTCTTTCTTGTTTATTTGTTTGTGTGTTTGTATGTGTGTGCATGTTTCTCTTTTTGAGGGCAGAGCTCTGGTCTCTTGTGTGCCATTCCTAGATTCTTTCACATTTTCTAGCTGCTTCATGTAAGACAGTTTCCCCTTTGTGAAAAGGCTGTGCTGGATCAGGTGACTTCTCCAAATGTTCCCTTCTGCCCTTGGAGGGCCTTGGCCCAGTGAATCTCCAAGATGGCTCCAGAAGCTTTCAGAAAAATCTCTGGTTTTCCTGTTAACATGTGTGCCTACTTTTTCTTCCCCTCAGGTGTAGAACTTTTTGTAATTGCAGCCAAATAACCTGTATTTTAAGCACGAGAGAAAGACAAAGAGAAATAGGCTGTGTAATAGCTGTAGTACAAAGTGTCGGCACTGTTTGTTCAAACCAAGCTACTTCAAATCATATTATTCCCCTCTTTCTCTCGCACTTAACATGAAATGTAGCAGAAAATATTAAGGGCTTCACCTTTGGAATATATCCAAAATCATACATTGTCTACACCGCCCCTAATATCCAGCTAAAACATGTGATTCCCTCTCTCTTAGATTACTGCAGTTCACTGTAGTGATTTTGCAGCAGGTCTTCTAGTTATTTTCTTATTCCCTTGCGGTTCATTCTTTTTGTTTTGTTTTGTTTTGTTTTTATCATTACTTTTTATTTTCAGTTATGGTTAACTTTAATATTCTTCAGTATTAGTTTCAGATGTACAGCACTGGGGTTAGACAGTCATGCACTTTGCAGAGCGGCTCCCCCAATATTTCATGTACCCACCTTGCTTCATGCTTAGTCATGAGGATGTTATTGCATATGTTCCCTATGCCCCTAGAGTCTATTCTTCAAACAAACAAACAAAACCAAATGATTATGTACAGATTTAAGCCATATCCTCTCATTTTCTGCTAGAAATCCCAGTGCCTTCCATTTCACTTGGATTCAAAGCAAATGAAAAAACTATTAACAATGGTCTTCAACATCCAGGAATGATATACTACTTTATTAGTCAGGGTTCTCTAGAGAGACAGAACAAATAGAAGATAGCTGTATATACAAAAAGATGTTTATTATAAGAAATTGGATCACACATTTGTGGAGCTTAAAATATCTCTTACCTGCAGTTTGTCGGAGACCCAGGAAAGCCGGTGGTGTAATTCAGTTGGAGTTCGAGGCCTGAGAAACAGTCAAGTCGATGATGTAGGTTCCAGTCCAGGAATAAAAGCCTGAAAACCAAGAGCACCAGGAGCAGAGGAATATTGATATCCCAGCTGAAATAATCAGCCAGGATGGAAAAAATTCTTCTTTCCTCTGTTCTTTTGTTCTATTTCTGTCCTCAATGGTTTGATGATGCCCACCTAATTATGAGGGTAAATAATTATGGAGTCTACCAATTCAAAAGTTAATTTCATCCAGAAATACCTTTTTAAATATTCTTGCAAATAATATTTGGTTAAATATCTGGGAACCCTGGGATCCACTTAGGTTGACACATAAAATTAACCATCAAAAACCTTTTCACTGACCCTGTGCATCTTATTTAATATACTATTTTGCTCATAATGTTTCAACTGTGTGAAGCTACCTGGAAATATACAAAACATAAACACATTAGGGATTTTTCTTAATTATTTATCTGCCTAGAATATTTTTCTACATATCCACTTAACTCACAACATGCCCTCTTTCAAATCTTTGTTCAAATGTCACCTTATTACTGATAATATTTAATATTCAATCTTAACAAGTCTGCCACATTTCAATAATTTTTGTGATTCTTACTCTAACATATTAAGTAATTTATTAAAATATGATTTATTTTACAGATACACTTGCCATTTAATATCTGCCCTTCCACTATGTGTAAGTACCATGAAGAGAGGAATTTTATTAGATGTTTTACTCATTGGTAGATCCCAAGCATGCAGAAAAGGCTCTGGTGGTGAGTAGCTATTTGTTAGTTTTTATCGACTAAATGGGAATTCCTTCAGCTGCTGTTCCTACAATTTAATCACTCCTTGCTATAACTTTTCAGTCACAAATACTTTAAGACTCTTGGAAATTTGTCATTTTTGCATTCATATAAGAAATAAAAATCAACCTTTCACTTCATTATTCTCAAACTGTGCTGTAGTCACAACTGATTTGAACACGTGGCAAGTTACAAGCTGAGTAAATATGCCATAGAAGGTAAAGACGTTTTCCCTGATGTACTAAAAGAAAATTGATAAAAGAAAGTGTTCAACATTTAGTCACTTCCAACATACTTACCAGGAGGTATATATATTATACACTATTCAGCAGTGTAATTATGTAAATTAGTAAGCTCAACACAACTTGACGATGATGGGAAAACCAATATTTGAGCTCAGATTATTCTGGCTCCAGACCGAGTGATTCTCACCCTCCAGATTGCGTTGTCTGCCACACGTGGGAAATGCATGAAGGTGTGGTTCTCTCATGCCACCCTCTCTGCATCGTCTGTTCCTATGAAGCTTAGGCTGTCAGTGTGCCCAGTCACATGTCAGGTTCATAGGAAAAAAAACTTCATCTTGAATAACTGTGTATCTGCAAGGTTTTTTTAATGAGCTCTAGGAATTTTAATAGATTTGATAGCTCTCTTCTTGAGACCAATTTAACTTTTTTTTAATTTAAAGTAAATTAGTTGAGGTAGCAGTGTTGGAACTTCTGAAATATAAGAATAAAAATCAAGACAGAATAATTATTCTGTGGATAATTATGTAATATGTTATGGTTCATGGATAATTATGTAATGTGTTATGAAAATAAGTATTTCATATGATTAACTGAATTTCTACGCAATTGAACAAACTTTTGAAATAGCTCCACTTCAGGTAGTCCCCAGTGAGGGGAGCTGCCGCAAAATGCGCTCATCCCAGTAAGCGCTCTGTGTCCCAAAGAGCCGCAGCAGACGGGGCCAGCACTTCTGTGGAGCCCGGGCAGTCCCTTCTTCCTTGCAGTGCTGAGAGGCCCCTCCTCCACTGAAGGACTCCCGATGCCTGGACCGGTTAACCCATCTTTGTCTCCTAATGGCAGCATCAGCACATCAGTAAGGACCGACTGTGAGAGCCCAGGCAGCACCACATAAACCAAGCCGACCGAAAATTACATGCAAATTCCTAAACTTTATAATTCATTGACAGCCCTGTGAACAAAAGTAGGCCAGAACACGCATGCTGAACCAAAACAGGATGCCTAGCTACTGTGATAAAATATTTAAACAGGGTTAAATGTGCAGGATATAATTAGAAAGACTTCATGATACCCAGAACCAAGATAATCACAACTTGATTAAGATGGACAATTAACAGACACAAACCCTCAAAGGATTCAGATGTTTGATTTATCTGACAAGAATTTTAAAATGAGTTTCCTGAAAGTGCTTCAACAATCAACTTTCTTGAAACAAAGAAAAAATAGAAAAATATTTACAAATACATAAAATTTTTAAAAAGTAGAAAAGTATCCAAAATACATAAAATTTATAAAAAAATAAAAATTTAAAAATATTTTTATAAAAATAAAAATTATAGAACTAAAAGTTAAGTGGAAATTAGAACTAAATTTTATAGAATTAAAAATGTTTAAAAAATTGCTAGATGGGCTCAATAGTACAGTAAAGATGATAGAGGATAAAAGCAAAGAACTTGAGGACAGATAACATAATTTATTCCATCTGAACAACAAAGAGACCTAGACCGAAGGGAAAAAAAAAGAAAGAAAGAAAAAGAACAGAGACTCAAGGACCTCTGGGAAAATAACAAAATATCCAGCTTTTATATCATTGAAGACTCAGAAAGTTTGGACTGGAGTAAAAGAATGAGTCTAGAAAAGTACTCACAGAATTAATGGTTCAACATTTCACAAATTTGATGAAATATAAATTTACAGATTCAAAATCTGTATATGTCCTAAGTAGTAAACACCCAAAGAATACTAAAAATATAATAATTATGTTTTTTAAAAAAATAAAGGACAAAAAAATCTGAAAGAGCTGAGAGAGAAGTGGTGTAGTACTTACAAGGGAATACTCATTCTGTGATGGCAGTTTTCTCACCTGAGGCCACAAAGGCAAGGGGAAAGCCTTACAAAATTTTCAAGTGTTGAACAAATAGAACCATCAGCTGTGCATTTATAACTATCAAAGCTATATTTCAAGAGTAGAAAGTATGCCCTGGCTGGTGTAGCTCAGTGGATTGAGTGTGGGCTGCAAACCAAAGGGTCGCAGGTTCAATTCCCAGTCAGGATACATGCCTGGGTTGCAGGACAGGTACCCTGTAAGGGACACTCCCTGTGGAGTGTAAGACTTGTAAAACAAGTCCAGCAGTATAATAAAATGTTCTTTCTTTTTTATGGGGGCCATAGGAAGCATGCATTTATAATAAGAAAATTTTAATTATATGCTTCATAATATAAATATTCTCCAACATTTGAAATCTAAATTAGAAAATTAAACAAAAGAATAAAGCAATATTGAGCCAAAATACCCTGAGAGGCAAATTTAAAGTTTTTAAACTGTTATAAATGAACTATAAAACAAAAATTTAAAATGCACCCAATTATTTAACAAACAATTTTCTATTGAAAACTTTTTCAAAGAGAAATCTATGGAATGTATTTTGCATATGGATAAAAGATGTGAATTAAAATTACATCTTAACAGGAATTTTTAAAGTTTATATGTGATTATATATTATATAATTTTCCCACTTAAAATGTACACTTCAATTTTTTAAATATATTTCATTGCTTATGCTATTACAGTTGTCCCATTTTTTTCTCCCCTTTATTCCCCTCCACCATGCCCTCCCCCCTTCCAACAGCATTCCCCCACCTTAGTTCATGTCTACCGGTGGTACATGTAAGTTCTTTGGCTTCTCCATTTCTCATACTATTCTTAACCTCCCCCTGTCTATTTTGTATGCACTTTATGCTTCTTACTCCCTGTACCTTTTCCCCCATTCACCCCCTCCCACTCCCCACTGATAGTCCTCCATGTGAATGGATTCACAGAGTTGTGAAAACATCACCAAACTCCAATTCTGCAAGATTTGCATTGCCCCAAAAGAAACCCAGCACTGATCGGTAGTAACTCTTTACCACTACCACCCATCTCTGCACCTCCTAAAATGCTCCCAGTTTTAAGAGACTAGTAATTTATGTTCTTTCTTTATGTAGATTTACCTATTTTTTATTTTTTAGTAATTTGCCCACAGTGGATTCAAAGATCAAACCCATGTATCTCTAAATTAATTTTCATTTTTATTATATTTTCCATTACCATTTATCTCTCTTTATTCCCCCACTTCCCCCACAATCACTACCCTGTTGTCCATGTCCATGAGTCCTTTCTGCTCCATCCTTCCATCCCCTAAACCCCACCACAGCTGTCAGCCTACTCTCTATCTGTGATTCTGTCTCTATTTTGCTCGTTAGTTAGTTCAGTTTATAGATTTTCCTACTTTTGATATTCTAGCTAAATTGAATCATATATGTTCTTGGGTGAATGACTTCTTTCATTTAGGATAGGTTTTCAAAGTTCATCCGCGTTATACTATACATTAGTACTTCTGTATTCTCTTTATTGCAAACTAATATACCGTTTATGAATATGTGCCATTTTTTATCATGGATGGATTTTTGCAGAGGGGGAGGAGGTGTTTCCACTTTTGCCTATTATGAATAACACTACTATAAACACATTTATTTAAAAGTTTTTATGTGAACGTATATTTTCCTGTATTTTTGAGTATATACCTAGGAGTAGACGCTATGATGAATGTTTTGAGAAATTACCAAATAATTTTCCAAAACGTTTGCATCATTTTATAATTTCATCAGCAACATCTGAGGATTCCAATTTCTCTACATTTTCTCCACAACATTTTGCCTTTGTTTAAATTATAGACACCCTACTGGGTGTGAAGTGGCATTTCCTTGTGGTTTTGATTTGCATTCCCCTAATGGCTATTTTCAAATTGCTCAAATGTGCTTGTTCTAAGTTTAAGACTGACATTTTGAAAGAAAACTTTTATGTCATGTTTGTACAAGCATGAAAGAGTGACTATGATGACAAGGAAAAAAAGCTCTATGTTTAATATAAATTACTGTTTCAAGCTTGGGGAAATCCAATTAACCATTCCTCTGAAGACATCATTTGTTTCTTTTTAGCTAGTTAAGATGTGTTAGAGGAAGACAGTATTCTTTTCATATTTTTTCACACTCTGAACTGAAACATGCACATTACAAGGTGCATTGCTTATAGATAGTAAACTAAAACTCTAAAGTAATGTTAAAAATGTCAAAATAAGACTGGTGTAAACTCACAATGGCAGATGTCCTCTATAGTAGTCTCATAGATTTCCAGAACAACTTTCTATATCTTTATTAAATGTATACTTATTTCCTCATCATTCTATGCCAAAACATATAAAGAGAAACATATTTTGGAAAAAAATATTTTACTTAGTTTTCTTGAATAAACAAGCTGTTGATACATTAACACTTTATTATTTCAAATTATTATTATTCTTCCATAAATTATTTATTTTATGGAATAATTGAGTTAGCTGAATTCTAAAAGGTATAGTCAACAAATATTATAGTGTAAAAAGAAGCTCATGCTTCTTTTTACCTACCTGATCTTTTAAACAAATTTTTCAGAACCTCTGTATGGCCATTTGTGTCCTTCAAGAAGGAGATGCTGAGACAGAATGGGAAATACAAGGGATTTGTTAAGTGAAATAGTTATTCGGGAGTAGATGTAAGCCCAACACCTGTGGAAGGAGAGGGGTAAGAAAGAAGAATTTGTTTCCAAACACCTTAAACTGCAGTGCAGCTCTGAAAAAAATAAGTATTAACGAAGACCCTGAAAAGCTTCAAAGCAAAGTCTGTCCATTACAGAAGTCCCATAATGGGTGTGAATTAACCAGCTCTCGTACCTTTATTTAGGCATTGACTGGGAGCATCCTTAAAATAGTGTAACCTTGACATGTTTATTAATGGCAGATTTTCTTAAGTGCAGCAGTGGAAGGCAGTTCTCCTCTTAAACGGAGACCTGAGGAACATACATCCATAGTCGCCATAGTTCACCTCTTTCAGGTAATAGGTCCACTTCTCCATCTATATTATCCAACAGCTCTTTCACAGTTCCCATGTGAAACTTGGAAGGAGTTTAGTGGGGTACACTGCAGTTGGTCTCAGGGCCATAACTGGTACCCACTTTTCCTCTAGTCTCCATTCTAAGTTTTCCTCCCCTTCATTTTTATTTCTCTGGTTCTGTTCATCTGGCCCTACTACCCAAATGTTTGTTCACTTGGGATCTGACGCCCTGGTGGTGAAAACTTCCCCATGTGGAAGGGGGTTGTTGCAAATGCTCACTGTCACCCACAATTTGGCAAGGTAACACCAAGCACCAAGTGCTATTCACTGGGAATTCACCAAGTTTTCTCTCTGCTCCCATTGTTGGGGGGGAGCCACACCTTTTTCTATAAATCAGGGTAAAATTTGCTTCTTCCTTGCTGGTCTCTGGAAACTAGGCTTTCAAAATGCCCAGGTGGTAGCTTTAGTAGGTAATTTTACAGGACTTTACTGTGTCTCCTGGCGACAGTAGCCCCTATTTGGGGGTAATATTCCCTATCCCTACGGAGGGTAGAGGAAGCACAAAGTACCTCTGAAACTAATGGTGATTGGAAATGCTCTTGCTTTCGCTCCTTGGTCCCTGCACCATGTACTCTATACCTCCTTTGATCTTCAGTTGTCTTCTACATCTTGATGCCAGCTTATGGTACCCTACCTGCAATTTAAGACACCCAGTTAATTTTTGTGAGCCTTCTAGATGTCACCTGCTGTTACAAAGACTTCTAATTTTTATGTTACTGTTTCTGGCTATACCTAATTGCCTAGTACTCACTTGCAGATCTCAGGTAAACTGAGAAATGATGTAGCCTATTCAGCCCTTTAGTGAAGTTTAAGTGTAAGGTGTTGGGAGATAGACTACATGCTCAGAGCATCTGAGTGCAGCACAGCCACAGCCGCAGGACGAAACTGAGCTTTAGTAGAGAAGAAAAATACAGAAACTGGAAAATGCTGAAGAAAATTGTTCCATCGTGTAAAGTAAGATCACAAAAGCAGGTATGAATTGCATCAGTAAGATCCTTATGTACTCTAACTTAGAAATGGCCATCATCAAGGCTCATTTGTATAAGGATAACATCCCTCCACTTGAATATTTGCCTTTTGTTCATTATAGGAGTCCATTTTTTTTTATGTAGCAAATAGGATCTACTCCACTTTTAAAACTATCTGTTGCTTCCCGCTGCCTGCAATTCAACTATCAACTATACCTGCTATGCCTGGCATTCATTATGTGAGTTGGAAATGATGCAGTGTTTCAGAATCTTTGTATTACAAAGACTCAGCATGATCTTACCAGTGTTTACTTCTCCAGCCATTTCTTCCAGCCATTCTGAACTAACTCAGATCTCCTACCTAAAGTCTTCTACCCAGATATTTCATGGGAATTGAAGTCACAGGAAAAATGACACCCCATGCACCACTAATGAACAAGTAGTTTTTCTTGACCTTCACTTTTTTCATTTCACTAATGGAAAAATTTTACCTGTCTTGTAGGCAATGACTGGTATCAATATAAGTCATTTTATTTTTTAAAGCAACTTACATGAGTATGCTCAAGCAAAGAAGTACAATTTAAATAACACTTTTTAAAAGGGGATATGAGGGTTTTATTTTTTGCTACATTGCAGGTAGTAGTAAATCTACATTCATATATAATATTTATGTGCACATATATATTTGCATATATTCTGAAAATGAATTAACCATAACACATTTAATATAGTTAAGTATTTCAATTTTCAACCTACTTTTGAAGCAGTCCAGGAAATTGTGGGACTCCATAAAGATGATGAAGCATTTTATTATTTTAAAATATATTACAGAAATAAGTATGTAGCAACTGGGTAAGTACAAAATGTAGATTACTAGAAATGACTTTCTGAATTACTGCTGTGAGAAAAGAACACTTAGGTAAGTGACTGACAATTTCCTATATATGATCCCTTATTTAAGATGTAATTTTGAAAACCTATTAAACTGCAAGCATATTAATATGCACTAATTATCTATTTTAGTAGTAAATCCACTTAGATTCATATATGCATGGATGATATATAATACTGAATTAATCTTTAGGTTTGTTGTTTTTGTTGAAAATTTTATATTCCGAATTTATGCTTTTCAGACCAAAAGAGAGAATTTTCAGTAAAAGGACATTTTTTCAGAATCACACTGGTAAATAAGTGCCTCCTCTACCCTGTTTCTCTTTTTCAAGAAACATAGCAAGTAAAAGCACCCTTTTGTGGGAGTCAAATGCTCTTGTTAGGGGCTCTGAGTTAGGGCAAATAATAGAGAATCTCGGTGCCTTTAATTGCCAGAGGGAAATGGATGCACTGTACCTCCGAAATAATGACAGGTTCTGATCCCTTCATTATTGGAGAAGAGAAAGCACTGGTAATATTACTCTAAATACATAATTCTTCATAAAACCAGGATTATGGATAATAAAGCAAACATCCTCATTATTAGATATAACTGATGACCTTTACACAGTGAGGAAAAATATTCATATAATTCAAAAGGCTTAGATGCAATGTAAATTTTATCAAATTCATGTCTGTTATATGCATTTGATTAATTCATGTATTTTATTAGCATTACATTTTGATGATCAGTGTCTAAGTATAAACTGTCAAAAAAGAGGTGATTGTTAATTTGGCTAATTAAGTTTTAAAATATTACCTTTCTAAAATTATGGTCAACAGTACTGTACCTATCATGTCATTGTCATGCCAATTTTATAAATGTAGGATTTATAATTCTGTAGTAAAATGTACTAAAACATTTTTTAAAAGATGCCTGTATCACACTTCATTTCAATGCATTTCTCATGCCTCAGTCATAATGATAAATCGATGGCATTACTGTCACTCTCCTGGCACTAAATCGTCAAAGAAAGGCTGCGATATAGGGGGAAAGCTTTTATTCAAACACACAATTTCAATAACACAGGGGAAAGGTACCCAATTACTAGTAAAGAAATTGGTTTTTGTAGATGTATTCTATCTTTGCCACACTCGGTCCAATGTGGAAATTCCAACCAAAGATATCAAGAACAGCTGTATATGCCTGGTACTAGTCCCGAATCAATTCCATGGGATCTGGAGATAGGTGAGAAACCTGGAAGCAGAACTAAGTTCTTATCCATTATAATTTTGAATATGCCTTTGATATTTAGTTATGCACTCTTTGTGCAGATTCCAGAGATTTCCAGGACCCAATGCACAATAACATTTAACTTTTAATGTAAATTACCATAGAATTACATTAATATTAAGAATATCAGCCTTGGTTGGTATGGCTCAGTGGACTGAGCACTGGTCTGAGAACCAAAAGGTTGCTGGTTCAATTCCCAGTAAAGGCATGTGCCTGGGTTGCAGGCCAGGTCCCCAGTATGGGGTGTGAGAGAGGCAATCACACATTGATGTTTCTCTCCCTCTCTTTCTCCCTCCCTTCCCCTCTGCCTAAAACAATAAATAAATAAAATCTTTTTAAAAAATGAATATTGTGCATGTGTGTAACAACACAGAATTCAGATTGGAAAGAATGCAAAATGCTCATAGGAATGGGGATAAAAATTAAGATGTAAAACTTAATTATAAGGAAGGAGATTATCTATATCTGTATCTCAATTTAGGTCTAGATACATGATTTATATAGAGAGATAGAAATGTATAAATGTAGAATATTTAGCAGTATGCAATTCACCAATCTCTCTTTTTTTTTAAGGAGCAGTTTTCAGAACAATTGCACTAAAAAAAAAAAAAAACCATTTACTATGAGTAACATTTCCTAAAGAAATTATTAACATTGGTTTACAGTTCTGGAATTCTATGTCTTTGATATTGCAATTGCAATTCTAAAATCAATTTTAGTATTCTTATTTTTCTGTAGAGTGCATGTAATAAAGGGTAGGACTCTACTGTGTGTGTGTCTGTGTGTGTGTTTGGTGATATCTTTTTAAGCTTCATCCTTTTTGCTTCCTTCTCTACCCCACATCCGAGAAAGCCAATGTGAAAGACTGGGTTCCTGCTCCTTTGTTATCAATAGGAAGCCTGTAGTTGCACAGAAATCTTCACCTACGTCCCATTTCATAAACCCTGAAGTCAGTCTCCTTTTCCCACTTTCTCTCCTACAAACCATTCTTTAGAGCAACTTCGGAAGCCTACACTACTCTTCCCAGAAAGCCTGAACATGTTAGCAATAAACCTTTTCAAACCCTAGGGGATGGGGGGGGAACCAAAAATTTTAACATCAGATTTTGGGTGGAAGTCCATCCTGACTCTGAAGAGTAGGTACAATAGTGAGAAAACTGTATTCATTACTATTTTCTTAAACATTATAATTATTAAATTTTATATGATTGCCATTATTAATTTGAATATTAATTATAACATAATTAAGATACAATTGTATGAAAAAATATCCAAAATGCAAAACACACCATAATATGTTTTAAGGTATATTTAAAACATAAAGAAAACCTTTTATAAAGAATAAAATAGCACATTTTCATATACTAAAGCTTATTACATTAGACTGAGAAATAAAATACCTGAAATGAGTATTCAATTTTAATGTTATTCATTTGGAAAAATGGTAAAATAAGCATGTTAAGGAGTCATGCACTATAAAATAAGTAATTTATTTCTGCAATATGACATGGAAGACTTTATAATATGGCAAAAAAATTATCTGCATCACAGTTCATGTGTCTGATTGGTTTCATTAAATTAAGTACTGTTAATGTCTTAAAGCGGTGGCTGCAGTTACAGTATAAAATCTGTATTTGACTATGAGAATGTCAATGTTAATTCCCTGACCCATTTACTTTCTTTCAAATCCGGAGCCATTCCCAGCCAGTCTGGGAATCATTTTATTTTTAAATCCATAGACTACATCAGCTGAATTTTGGGCCTGGGTAATATTAAAGGCATTCCGTTTAAGGAAAGGCAGAGATTGGTACTTTATCACCATTCTGTCTTTAACTCAGTTTAGTTCTGGACTTCAGAATCAATTTCTTAATTGTTCTCCATTGTTGCCACTATGGTATTATTAATACATGTACTTTGTAGTACTGACCCTCCCCCCTACTCCTTCCATAATGTTTCAATACTTACCACACATACCCATGCTAAGGTTGTCTTAAATGCTTCAGTGTCCATCACGTTTAAAATCTAAGTCAGCTTCCCTTCATTCAAGTGCATTTCAAACTATGCCCTTGTTTTTACCCATAATTGTCTCAGGCAGAAACCCAGCCATTGAGCTAGCCCTGGACAACTTGAAGACGTCTTTATAACTTGTCTACTTCATCTCTATATCTTGAACACACTGAGTCTTCTCATTTTTTCAATTCTTTTCTTCTTCTTACACTCCCTACTTCTAGCATACAAATCCAAGTTATCATCATTTCTTTCCTGAACTCAAGTAGTATCTTTATGAAGGAGCTTCTGCTTCTTAATTTTACCTGTGCAGAGCTGTAAATATTACAGTCAAAGTACTGTTCCATGTTGAAGACAAAGTACTAATTATGTTTCTTCAGTGCTGAAACATTTTAAGACAGCAATTTTTGAACTTTTTATCTAACGGCACATTTAAACTAACTACTAAAATTCCATGACACATCAAAACTAAATTTTTTTGTCAATCTGACAAGAAAGATATAATCCTGATTCATTCATACCAGAAATCTATTGTTGCATTGGCTGTCATCATTATTTATTTGACAATCTAAGAGAAAAGAGGTCAGTGTCTTTGACCAAACAGTCAGATATTGCATGTTTTAAAAATTCGTGTGGCACACCAGTTGAAAATCACTGTCATAAAGAATGGTGAAGAGATGAAGAAGTACAGATTGTTGGTTACAAAATAGTCACAGACATGTAAGCACAACATGTAGAATGCAGTCAGTAATATTATAATAACCATGTATATGTATGTATGGGGCCAGGTGGGTTCGGGATTATTGGGGGAACACATTGTAAAATATCCACTGTCTAGCCACTATGCTACAAAGTCTGAAACGAATAAAAATAATATTAAATGTAAACTGTAATTGAAAAATAAAATTTTAAATTTTTTAAAGATAAATGAAAAGATTTATTAAGAGAAAAGAAATGTCCCATTAACTAAAGAGTCAATATAATTGCTTCAGATCTGACCTCGCCTAACTCAAGGTTTGATCTCTAGCATTTCTCTCGAGAAATGTTTACCCTCCTTTTGAGGTTGAACTTCGAAGCCACCTTTAACACCCATCTGCTTATTATCCCTCTTGCCAACCTATTATTCTAGAATTACATTCTCTATTCCCAGTGTTTCCTCATTGCTATGTTTGTACTTATTCTGCAAAATGCTTTCTATCTACTATTATAACTATTTGTGAATGGTTCATGATCTTACTAAATTTTCATTTTCTTTAGTACAGGTACTATATCTTGTCTATTTTAAAATTTCATCACATCTTTCGTAGGTTACTCATTAAGTCAAATGTTGTTGTATTACATTTATTAATAATTTATCATTCATTTTTATTTTATCAAGTGAATTAAATTCTCTTTCATTTTATTCCAATATTTCAGAGGGAAGAACTTCATCTAGGTTATAAAAAAGAGGTCAAATATAAAATTCCTACTTGATTTGGAAATGGCACCGATGTCTTTTAACAGATGCAATCGTTGCATAATGGCTGAGGATGGGTCAAGATAAAGATGGTATAGAATTGACACAATGAAAATGGTTGTGTTATAATTAGAAACAAGGTTTGACTGTCTAACTATTTACCTGACTTTACTCATGTAAAGAAATAAATTAGCAATGCATACCCTTTACTTAAATAGAGGGAAGGAGGGAAAGGATTAAAGGTAAATATCTAAGGGCTTCTCAGAAGTAGCTTAACATTTTTACTTTAATTATTTGGTAAACAGACGTGGTGCTTGGAGATTGTTTGCCAAATTGGTCATACATACCAACAGCTGAATTTGTAGAGAAGCATGCCAAAGACAAGTCAAATAGCGTATCGATCATCACCTATATTCCTCCAGGAGTGATGTGAGACTCTAGAGACACCTGTAAGTGGTGATGATTACTGTCTTTGAAAACAATACAAAATATCTTCAATAACCGGCATACTTAAGTTGTGCATTTTTGTAATATTAGGAATCATGCCTTTTGATAATGCTAAGCCTTCAAACCAAGGCTAATTTAGTAGAATTTGTTGCCCTAATTTTTGTTTTTCCTTTTCACATTTATACTTCCTTTACACATATCCTTGAAGTATTTTCATACAGACTCCTATTCCCTTTTCTTTTCAATACGGAATTCTGTCTATTTTCCATATCACACACCAAAGCATGCAATAAGAAAATTGATATAACACACGCATGTTAACTTTGTGGCTGAAGTTAAGATGGCAGATTTTGGACAAATGGTTTGAAAGAAAGCAGTGATAGATGATTTTTCATGCAAAGCTGGATTCGTCTACTTGCTACCATGTGCACAGTGAGTGAGGAAGTTAGAATTCATTCTGCTGCGTCTGATAAGAAACACATGGTTTACCAGCATGAATATAAAATATAATAAGAAAGTAGGTGTCAGAGGTAGTAGATTTAAAGTGGAAGCACATCAGAATAACCTGGGAAATGTTTTTAAATAATGATGATTCTGGGTTTCATTTTTAATATAAAAATCACAAGAAGTGAGGGTGTGGAATATGCATTAAAAATAAAATGAATTTTGAAGCAGCAAACCAATTAGCTACTATTTTGGAACTGTGATTCTCAGAATATTTGAACCCAATATGAACAACACGAACTATAGAAGAAAGATGATTTTTAAAATAGGCTTACCTGAGCCCTGGCTGATGTAGCTCAGTGGATTGAGCGCAGGCCTGTGAACCAAAGGGTCATGGTTCGATTCCCAGTCAGGGCACATGCCTGGGTTGCAGGCCAGTTCCCCGGCAAGGGATGCACGGGACGCATGAGAGGCAACCATACATTGATATTTCTCTCCCTCTCTCTCTCTCGCCTACCCTTCTCCTCTAAAGATAAATAAATAAAATGTTTAAAAAATTCTTTAAAAAATAGGCTTACCTGAAAACTTTAGAACAAAATTTAGTCCTAATATTATTAAGAGTTTTATTTTTGGGTGCCTACAATGCACCAGGTATTTTGCATGCATATTGTATAATCTTACAAGAATTGTACATGACTTACAAAGTGAAAACCAATAGAGCTGACATAATCAGTCCATGGAATGCCTGTGATTTGAATAACTTCCTGTTTTACTTTCCAGAATCATGCTTGGCTTCTACAGATATATTCAGACCCCTAAAAGCTAGGTAAGTCCCAGAGATCCAAGAGCAGTGATTTTCAATCTTTTTCATCAAATGGCACACATAATCTAATTATTAAAATTCTGCGGCACACCAAAAAATATATTTTTTGCAGATCTGGAAAAAAATAGGGATGATTTTAATTAATTCATTCCAGATGGCTGTCACTGTGTTGGCTATTGTCATTTTTTTTAAATTTGACAATCTATGGGAAAAGAGGTCAGCTCCCCTGACTAAAGAGTGAGCTACTGCATGTTTTAAATGTCACTGTGGCACACCAGTTGAAAATCACTGTCCTAGAGCAAAGGAGAAGCTATATAATGTCTTCTTTCTCTTCGTTCATAGTATGATGCACTTCTAGGATTGAAGGGAGAATCTTATGAGAGACACCTATTTTTGCTTACAATTTTGCATGCTTGGGTTTTATGTATGAACACTTCAAGAAGATAGCTGAAGCCATAAAGCCAGATTGCTTCTTAAATCTATCTGCCCTTTCTCTTGCTCCTAATTAGTCATGATTGAGGTTGGTGTTTGTGACTAGGGTGATATTTGTCAGTCAAATTAATTTTTTTCTTGCTACTAGAAATCTGTCACATTTGTGATTGCCACTAATTAGGATATCCGGAGCCTGAAAAGATTTTTTCATTATCATGATAAACGTAAATGAAAAGAGTAGATTAACTGTGTTATTAAAATAAAGAACTTTAGAACTATATTTTCTAGATCTATCTTTTCATAAAAACACAATAGAAGGAAAGCACACACATACACACACCTGTATTTGCACAAAGTAATAAGAAAGGTATATTTATTCTTCTGTTTTGATACCATTGATGAAGACATCAAGCACTTGATGTAATACACACACTTAGGCACACATATATACTTATAAACATACATCTTTAATATTAACAATTTAGCAATAAAATTAACAATAACCTGTAGTTTAATAAAATGTATAAAAATATTCTTAAAACTTTTTAAAAGTAAGAGACTGTTTCCAAACAGTATAATTTCATTTAGAGTCTTTAATGAAATAAGGCAGTGAGACAAATTTAAATACTCATTAATCTTCTTAACTTTTACAGATTAGTTGATATTTAGAAGCCAATCTAGAAATAAAAGGCAAAGAAAACTACTTTAAAGGCTTATGTATCTTTTATTTTGGGCCTAAAATAAGATCTCTTTTCACAGCACCAAAGTAAAAAGATAAAAAAAAAAAAACAGTTTTTCTTCCTGAAGAAGTTGGGAATCCATGTGTATGGGTACACTGAATAATAAAAAGGACATTTGTTTTTTGCATGACCATTAGAATAATGTAATCATTTTAATAACAACTATCTGAGGTCAAAATTTTGCCTTCAAATTTTTTCAAAATGACATTTAGCTTTACTTGTATTTAGAAAATGTATCATATATGAATGGCATAAAGCATACTTGTATTTTCCTAGATCATTCCATATTTTAAATATCTCATGATGCTTCTTATCAAGTTTTTTTTTTTTTACTTTAACTGAAATATATGTTTGTTTGATCAGAGTTCTGCTGGACCACGATCGTGCATCTAAGTGAAGTAAGAAAATGGTCAAATCATATCACTTGATAGTTCACTGCACATATCTCAAATAGACCTCTATAAGATGCTGTTCCTGATGATCAGGCTTTTATATATTCCCTTCTCCTTGAGTGTAGGCATGAACTGTGACGTTTCTAATCACTGGAATATGACAAACCTAGAAGATAACTCCCATGATTACATCATATTTTATAAGATTCCATTTCACCACCCAGATTCAGGTCAAAAACTTTTTCCTTTGTTGACCCTGAGGAAGTAGCTGCCATGGTGTGAGAGGGTCTATGCAGAGGATCACTTGGTGAAGGGACTGCGGGAAACCTCTGAGCTTATGCGCAAGCCAAGGAAACCACCACAAGGAAGTTGGAACTTCAATTCTACTACTGCAAGGGGAGTTCTGTTAGCAGCCTGAATAAACCTAAGGGAAGGATGTATCCCATGTCAGACTGCCACAGGAGAACTCAGTCCTGGCCAATGCATCGATTGTGACTTTGCAGAGGACACAGTTATGTACGCAGACTCCTGATCTGCAGAAACTGTGAGATAATAAATGTGATTTGATTTAAGACTCTAAGTTCATGGTAATGTTCTGCCCTGCAACAGAAACCTAATAAACATAGCTAACCAATCAGTGATATAGTTAACTAGTCTTATTAATCACTGTATACAACACTACAAGGAAATAATTTTTGGCCAAATATCATAAATATATTCCTATGTAATATTTAGAGCAGCAAATTTCTATTCTACTTACTTGCTCATTGTGTTCTGATTAGATCTTATTTATGCCTTTTCTAGGTTGCTAAATAATATACAGATATACTCTGATTGTTTTCTTAAATTTATTGGGGTGAATCATAAATAATTCCTATAGAACTCTTACACATATCTGAGTTTTCTGTTGAGTAAACTTTGTCACGTTAACATAATATTACAAAATGTTACATTGCCACTTAATTATAAAGAATTTTTCACTTCTCAGATGTGTCATCTATGTAACATTCGTTCTTGTGATTTCTAGTGGAGGGGCGCTTAGCCTGCACACCATCGGGGCTGCTACACATCACACCCACTGCTCTTGGCATGACTGATTTTACTCAAGTGGACCTAATCTTCATCTGGCTCTGCTCTATAATAGTGGTCCCTGGTGCTACGGCTTGTCTAAATTCTAGAAAACCTCCTCATTTCCGTAACTTTATGTCAGTATCATTTAAAAATATTTTTAAAGCACAATACCAATAATTAACCTCAGCTCCTCAGATAAATCTAAATACACCTGAATCCCATTTGTGACCTGGGCCTAAGATCTGTCTTATAGGATCCCTAGCCACATGAAATAGGGTGGTATGCCAAGGTTTATAATTACATCAATATGAGGAATTATCTCTGGGAATTAAGAAATCCTCCCAAGTTCAAGGCACCCTAGAGTCTGCTTTGCCCAAATCACTCAAAAATTTTCAAGTATATATCATAATATCAAAGAATGGCCTAATAAATATTACATGATTAGTTTTAACTCTGATGAAACAATAATTTGATTATGATTATTATAAAAGTTGGTACAATATAAAAAGAAAACAGGTAAGTCTAAAGCAAACAAATTTAAAATCTCCACCATTCATATATACTACTGTATCTCTTTACCTTAAAGCAAATATCTAAATTATATAATTCATTTATAATAAAAATATGCTGATGTTCTATTTTTAAAACTGTTTTGACTAATTATAAATTTTAACTTAAAATATAGACATGTAGCATATGCATTTTGAGATATCAGATAGTACAAATACATATTATATTTTAATCATTTGTGTAAATTTGTATATATTTTGCAAATATACGTCACACACATGACTTTCATTATGGATGTTTTTAGTAATGTCCAAAACAATAAAATTCAGCTTACCATGAGCTTGCAAATATAATATATCATATGATTCACAGTTTTATTAGTAAGCAAGGAGAGATGATTTTAGAGGAATGAGGACTCCGAAAAGCCGGTAGCAAGTTCCCACAAAATTTAGATATCATTAAAAATCAGCGAAATTGGGGTTCGGTCAGAATATCCCAAGGCAATGTAGGATGCTGCTACTAAGACTCATGAGAGCTGAAAGAGTAAAATGAAAAATAACCTTAAGAAGACTAGAGATGAGGGAACGTCCTTGATTTGATCTGTCAGCAGTGTGAGAATTTCAGCCCTGTTGTTGCAGTCTTGCAGTTGTAATCCCGGGAATCCTGACATCTCTGGAAGATGATTTGGAGATTACTATTGTATCTAGTAGCTATTTTAAATACAAAATATGCTTTAATCACCATTCTTTCCTTGACTGTCTATCAGGTACAAGACATACTGTCAGTCTGAGGCACTCTACCTTTTGTTTGACCTAGGGAATGTATCTTTATATTTTCCCACTGGTTATTTTAGTTTTGAATTTAGTTTTATTTTATTTATTTATTTTTTTATTTTATTTATTTATTTTTGAGTTTAGTTTTGTTTTAGTTTTGAATCTTAAAATCTAGCAGAAGTAAAAAAAAAAGTAGGCTTAATTTGATGTTTTCAAACCTGTATTCTCTTTCATGGATTTGCTCATTTTTCCAATGTCTGACTGTTGGCTTCAGCACTGAGCTCTGCACGGAGTAGCTCCTCTCTGGTTAACTTGGACTGACTTTTGATGCTGAAAGCGTGCTTCTCATACTGATTAGAAGACATTGTAGTAGAATAAATATTTTTCATCTGTGCCACAGATAGCTGACTTATTTATGATTTTAATATATCCCCAGCCTATATACTGAAACAATTTCATTGTTAGAAGCTAATGACAAAAAATTCAAAAGTGAAGTCTTTGCTCCTCAAAAACATAAAATAAAATGTCAATGAATTAATCAGTAAAATAATTTTAAGTATCTGTAGAACCTGCTCTGTTTGTAATTATTCTGTTATAGTAAAAAAGTAAAACAATATTGAGAAATGACTGAATTACAGTTTATATTATTTAAGTAATATTTAAAAGGAGATAAAAATTTTAAAATTTCTAGTTACAGAAAAATTCGCATTCAATTATTTTTAATGATCATTTATTTATTAGTTCAAATAAGACTCTACACTGGGCACTAAGGATTTGAAATGCAGAATTAGAAAATAAATCTTGCTTGTAATGAACTAGAAAACAATAAAGAATACCTGAAATTTAACTGTAAAATTATAGTAGTTTTATTACAATAATAAAGAGTATTTGGGAAACAAAAATCAATTCTCCTTGATGGAAGAGGAAACACACATTAATACTGAAATATTATTTATATTGGGCTTTGGATGATGATCAGAATTTTCTGGATAAACTGGTAGACCCTTCCACAGGTCCAGACAAATGCAGCAGGAAAGCAAATAATGTGAATGAGAAGAATGGAAAGTAAAGATCAAAGAGCAAGTACAGGTTGATCAGGGTGGGCAGGGTTGTGTAGTGCAGAGGTCCTTAGTTATAGTGTCCTGAAAAAGCACACAGTGCTAGAAAATGAAAAGGATTGATGATTGGTGATAGGATTGTTAAAGGGGGTGGGGTGAATATAAGATGTATAAGATAATTTGAAGACAATACAAAGATAAGCAGAAGACTATGTGATGTCAATTTCAGGTGATATAGAGGACACTGTCAATGGTACTAAAGAACAGGTAAAAAATTCTTAAAATTTGAATCCACAGGACACAATAATAAGAACAAATAAGAAATTTCTAATTTTAACATTATTGCCAACCGAAATACAGAACGTAGGGGTGAAAGTCTTTTTGCTGGTAGAGATTATTATTGATTTTTTAACTAATTTATATGAACATGAATGTCTTCCAGGAAATACTAGTACTTGAAGCCTGAATGATTTAATGAAAAGATAAAAATATAAGATTTTATTAGGCTATCTCACTTCACATTTTTAAGTCTCCTTTTAATTTTAGCACTTGCCATAAAAACAACTAAAAAGATGGTGAGTAGTCATGGTTAGACATGAATCTTAGAGTAACTTTGAGAACTGAAACTAATTATCAACATATTAGCCACTGGGGGTGGGGACTTCACTAATTGAAAGAAGGTGAACTGAGTTGAAGTAATAAAAGAAAAGCTATTTGTGAGAGGTATACTCTCTAATCTCATTAAAAATCTTGTTTGATTTAAAGTAGAGAGGGTGACAACATATTTTTCCCCCAGCCCTTGTCTCCTGACATAAAAATCCTGTTATATATCATCAATATAATGGGGTAACTACCCTCATGCATAGGTGATTATGATCCACTTTCCTTTCCCTTTCTCCCCTTAAACCCTTTAGGTGTCTGTCTACTCTGACTACAACATAGCAAGGCTTGATGATACAAAAGTCATCCATCAAAAGGATGTATGGAAGGGTCAGGAAATATGAGTGACATGTTAAATGAATGGGTTAGGTTAAATGAAATTTTGTATGTAGTATCAGTTTTGAATCATATTAATAGCTTACAAAGATAGAGTTTGTCTACAAAAATGTGTGAATCCATGTTTATAATGAAACTATTTACTGGATCTAAGTTGGGTTGTACAAACCACCACTTTCTGTGTGTGTGTCCATGTGTAATAGTATGCATAACTATGTTTATGCATGTGCATATATGTCACAGTTGAGATTATACTGCATAAAACAACTTTATTGAGGTATAATTTATATAACATAAAATTCATTTGTTTTTAGTATAAACTTCCATTAATTTTTTTAAAAAAATTGACAGAGTTGTACAATGAATGGTACAATCCAATTTTAGATATACATTGTCCTAGAAATTCTTCCTGCTCATTTGCAATCCTTCCGTGTCCCTACCTACACAGTCAGGTACCAATAATCTGTTTTCTCTCTCCATGCATTGCCTTTTATAGTAGTTCATACACATGGATCTCTCTCTATTTTTTCACTTAGTATCATGTTTTTGAGGTTCAACTATGTCTCACTATAGATCAGTAGCATCTTGTTTTATTTTTCAATAGTATTACATTGTGTAAACATATGCACTTAAAAAACAAGCAATGATGGTGAAGATGATTTCTTTATATGGTGTGAGGTAAAGGGTTTCAATTCACTTTTCTTTTAATTTGGATATCCAATTTTCCAAATACCATCTGTTGTAAGACTATCTTTTTTTGTCCTTTTATTTCCCCCATTAACTTGCCATGGCATCTTTGTCAAAAGTTAAATTGTATATAAAAATAATTCTTTATTTCTAATTTCTTAATTTAATTCCTTTGATTTGCATGTGTATTCTTGGACAGTAGCACACTTTGTTAATTAATGTAGCAATGTAATAGACTTTGAAATCAGGAAGTATACATTTTCTAAATTTATTCTTTGTTTTAAAGATTATTTTGGCTATTCTGGGCCCTTTGCATTTACAAATAAATTTTAGCAAGACTTTGTCTGTTTCTCCAGAAACATCTGTTGCATTTTGACAGAGATTGCCTTATATCTAGAAAGCAATTTGTGAAGAACTTCTATCTTAATAATATTGAATTTCACATAAAGAGGGAATGTTATTTTATTCCCTTAGATCTCTCTTGTTGTTTTTAGCAATATTGTATAATTTTTAGTATACAAGGCATACTTCTCTTGTTAAATTTCTTCCAAATGATGTTATATGTTTTGATTCTGCTCTAAATGGAATTATCTTAATTTTAATTTTTATTGATAATGCTTGAAAATATGATTGTAATGTTTTAATATTTTATAATATCATGATAGTTTTATTATACTTATTAGTATCCTATAATTTTTAAGACAAACTCCCTGGTTTTGATAATAGTGAATACAATATGAGTTTGTTTTATTTTTTGGCAATCAGCCTAGGAAGTTTGTTGATATTTATGAAATCAGACACAGACATATGGTTGAGGTAAAAAAAATATTAGAATTAACACCCATGAAAAGGGGAGAGAGGAAGCAGGCTTGGGCATGGAATGATTTAGACAGCAATACTTTCCACACAAAGCCTTGGCCAATCCAATAGGAAGCTACCTAGTCAATAATGTCCATAAAAGTGTTCTGTGTTGTTGACTTGGAATGCTCAACACACTTACCTTGCTCAGAAACAAGTGTGGTCTTCCCAGGGAAGGAAATGACTTTACTGCTCACAGCTGGAGAGCCAGTCATTCAGAAAAACGGGATGCGGACAGCACATTTTCAGGTCCGCCCATACAGTTTTATACGATTATTTGCTGAAATTTGTTGGTAGGGCATCACTTTCTGTCTCAAAATGGGAGTAATGTTTAAAGTACCACCCTTGGGTTACATACCAATATGTTTACTACCAGACCACGTAATACATTACTGCTTCCTTAGAATCAGAGCTAGTTACCTGTGTCTGGTTCACAGTAAAAATCCAGCATGAATTGTGTCCTAATTCTAGGGTCATTCAGTCTTTGTCTTGTCTTGATTATCTCTAGCATCCGTATGTGAAGAATTTTGTTTAAATGATAGACAAATTGATTAATTTACTTACATTTAAAAATGTTTTTATTTTTGTTTCAACAAAAAACTTAGTCTTTGACAACTTTGCTTCTTGAATGTTGGAACTTTACCAAGGGGAGATGGTGAAATGGAAAAAGATGATCAGTTATAAAAGGAAGCCCCCAGTGGATACACTTCTTTCTGAAAATGAAGGTATTATTTCTGGAAGTCCCTTTATGTCCCCTTTGTCTAACCTTGCTATTTTTACTGTACTGAGAAAACACAAAAGCTTTCTCTGGTGGAAAGAAAGTGTTCATGCAAGTCTCAGAAAGTGTGCAACAAGCCACTGCCCGTGTGTTATTAATGAACACAATCTGGCCCTATGTGTCTTATTCTTCAAGACTTTCATTCCATTTTGCCCTAACCTGCTTGAGATACATTTTTTATTCCTGTCTATGAAAAATGTTAAAATCAAATGAAACACAAAAAGAAAAATGTTAAATTACTTATAGTTTTCTACAATCATCGATCTTCAGAACTTTTATGACAAGTAAATCAATAACCAACAGTATTAAACCATGCATATTTGAGACAAAAGACACTTTGAAAGCCAATGGGAAAGAAAAATATTTTGATCTAGATGCTTATAGTATAAGTTTCCCTGACCTGATTGAGAATCAACCTTTGTCTTTTCTCTATTTCATTAAGAAGTGATCCAAGGAAATATCTTGAATAACAGCTTGACAATAAGATGGGATATATTTAAAATTCCCATAAATGTGGGTTATCATTTTATTAATATTGAATTTCAGGGTAAAGGCTGCCTACTGTGTCTAATGTAAACTTTATATTTAGCTCATTATTATTACAGATTTTTGCAATGTTATTGGGGTGGCCCCAGTTAGTAGCATTATATAGATCTCAGGTGCACAGCTTTATGACACATGTGTACTCAGGTGGCGCTCACCAGCCAAAGTCTTATGTGTCTTTCGTCACTTTGTATGTGACCGCCTTTCCATTTGGTGACCGCCATTCTCTTGTTTGTGTCTATGAGTTTGATTTTTAGAATTTACATTTTCAAATGTGTAACTTGAATGAAAGACATTTAGGAAGGGTTTTTTTTTTATTCAGATTTTTATTATTCTTAAAGCATATGAAAACAGGAACAAAAAAGTGGGGTGGGGGAGAGGCGTTGGAGGAAAACAGGCACAACTGTAGTTGAACAACAATAAAAGCATATTTTTAAAAAAATGTTGTAGTGTGTAAAGCAGACTGTTAAATTTAAAGATTTTTGTGCTCAAGGAAAATTTGAAACAGAGCTTTCTATTTTTCATTGAGTGGGTTATAAAGTTATTGATTTAAGAGAATAAAACTTAAAACTCTGCACAGAGTCACCTAAAATTAAACTCACTTAAGAATTATACTTCGCTTTCATATTGAATTTCTTAACCAAAATACAAAAATACTTTCAGTACCAAGTTTAAAATTTTTTAAAAAAGTGTAATGAAAGTCAACCAAAGGGAACTTTAAAAGTTTCTCTCTCCAACAAAGGAAAGCCCTAACCCTTTTTAGTGAAGTGATTTAAATTTTTCTGCAAATAATAGTTTGGATTAGAGAGGAGACTTCATGTGGTTGGCTTTCCACATGACTTATGTGTAATTACAGAAAATGATCAGTAATAAATATTATCAATGTTTGATAAAACAGTTTATTTATCCCAAGAAGACATTCGCATCCCTAAGTTATAAGGGAAGTACAATGAAATGTAAACTTATTACTTATTTTATCTGTGTGTATTTCAGAACAAATAATACTGTACAATTGGGAGATCATAACATCATGCATAAACATGATGAAACTAATAATCTCACAGAATTCCAGGATGAGCCATAGGGCTGGATTCCCCGACAGAATAAGGAGTAGCTCAGGCCTGGGAGAGGTTCGAGGATCCAGGAAGCAATAAAAAACAAGCTATACTCCTCATCATCAAAAGTTCATTGTTTCTGCTCCATTTCTGAATCTACTTTTCTCTACTGATCCTGTAAATATATCAATTATGATACTTTTACTTATCTATCAATAAAAATGCAATTTAATTACATTTACACATACAGAAAAGCTTATACTTTACAAGCAGGCAGCTTTATGAAACCTCACAAAATCAACACACCTATGGAATCAGGACCCAGATAAAGAAACAGGCCATTTCTCCTCTGCACGTTTTTGGATTTATGACTTACTCACAGTCTTGTCTGCCCCAGCCTTCTAACACTTTTGGTATTTATTGTATCTGAGCTGCTGCCTATTTCAAAATTTTCTTTTAGCTTCAGCCCCTGATACTAAATAGATGGCCATGTTTATATGTCATTAGTGAATTTCTGTTAGAAAAATACTTGTTGGTTACAGGGATTCATTAACATCCCTCTTAGGCAGAGGGAGCATATATTTATTTCATTCATTTAAAACTCTAGCCATCACCAGGACAACACACTAGATGCTGGAATTACAATTCATTTAATCACAAAGCATGCAGCATGGTTTCAAATCTCCTTAAAACATAATTACATAAATGTCCAATTATTTACTTTTATTGTAAGTTCCATAAAGAAGTGCAAAGTTGCAAATTAGTTTAAATTGGAGCTTTTAACCTACCCCGAGTAGCCAAGAAAAGACTACAAAAAGGAAACCAACATTTAAACAGAGACCCGAAGGGTCAATAGATTTCAGCTACAAAACCTCCACATGTGTCTGCATTTGTGTGTCTGTGAATCTTTGTGCATATTTGGAGGTTTCTGGAGTGAGGATGCAGTCTCAGCTTGTTTGCCAAAAAATGTCTGTTGTCATTAAAGCATAAAGTAACAGGCAGTAGTAAAATGGCCCGCAAATGAGATGATGCAGGTCTAAGTAAGCCCCTGAGGACTGGGGAATGTTATATGATCTGAGCATGCTGAGCATGCAGTTCAGGAATTAATTAGAAGAGTGAAATGTTTGTCATTTTTTCTAATACTTATTAGAATTTTAAGCCCTGCTTACTTGAAAATAATTACACGTGTGTATAATTATTCAGTAATTGCACATTATCTGTTATAGACTTTAAATGTCATGAGGGTTAAGAACACTTGCCTCCTGCCCACTGTTGTTGCACATCCAGCTTCAGTTATGGGGCTACCAGACGGCTTCTGCACCTGGGGCTAGTCCTGCCCCAGCAGGGTCCAGGGCCTTCTGCGTGTCAGGTGACCACCGGGTTCCTGACTCATGCAGGAAAAAATTCAAGACACAAATCCTGGTAAAACTGAGAGTAAGTTTATTAATGCTCTGACAGTGAGGCAAAGGAAGGGCACTTGGAGACAGGATTGGGGGTAAGCCTGGGATGAGCTGCCACTACCCATTGCTCTCCTGGGTGCAAGTACAGAACCCTTAGAGCCTAGGAAAGAAGAAGCAAAGTACATGCCTGAAGGAAGGGGAGTGTGGACGTGCTCAAAGAAGAGCGTCCTTGTTATATTTACATTTTCTTTGCAGAATCTGATTGAGAAAATGTCAATTTTCCCCTCCTTATCCCTATATGAATTACCTGGGCTTGAGCAGGAAGGAGGATGGTCTTTGAAATGGGAGTCCACCATTCTCCCAGGTCACAGCACCTGAATAAACCTATTTCCTTTTCAACAGCACCTGTTGCGTGAGTTTGGCTGCCATTGGGGCAGGCAGCCAAACCTGCGTTTTTGGTTTCACTGTGGTGAGGGACTTGGGCTGGGAAGTGGAGGTTTTTCACTTAGCATGCAAATTGGGGGCTGCTTTCTTAGCTCCAATATCTTGGCCCCTCATTTTTGTCTTAAAAGCTCTAGGTTTGCAGCCACCTGTTCTTGGCTGGTTGCCAAGTTTGTGGGCTTGGTCCCTGGAAGCTGAGGGACTCCATGGCGACACCGTGACCAGGAGTATAGAGTACTCAGCCTTACTTATGATACATTTGTAACTCAATATGTTTTTAATTTGCTCAGAATAGTTAGAATATTCTGTTAAAGTTGTGAAACAAGAAAAAAAGGTTGATTTATTTTGCATTTCCCTGGTAATATATGATTTGGAGTATCTCTTTCATATGCTTATTTGCTATTATTTTATGTTCTTGGGTAAGGTGATTTCAATACAGGTGGCCAGGCAGTCATGGGGGTATTATTTGTAGAAGATAAGTATTTTTACCAATTACAAAAAAGTGATTTAAGCACTAATGATGTATATGTGTATGCAATATGTATACATATATACAAATACATATATATGTCTATAGATGTGTGTAAATATTAAATATATTATGCAGTTATTATATGTATGTGTATACACACATATGTATATGTTTATATAATTCTGAAAAAGTGAGAAAACTTTCATGGAGGAATAAACACATTACCAGTAAGAACAATGCTTTGAAGATAAAATTATCATGTAAGAAAAAATAGTGTAAATATCTTGACCAGATAGTGAGCATCTAATTTTCCATTTTTGAGAGTGAATGAAATCAGAAATACATAAAATTAGAAATACATATTATTTAGCTTATTGATAGAAAAAGAAAATGTGATAACTTCTAATATATAGTACAAACAGTTTATACATGAAGCTCTTAATTTTACATTGCTTACTTGCTTTTATTTTTCAGTATAAGTCTCTTAATTCACGTTTTTGTTGCTTTGCCTTTTAATTAGTTTTGGTAGTTTACCACCTTCCCAGATACTTGATCAGGAAAACCTGTATCTTAAGCTTTCCTATTTTAGATTGAATTTTTCTTTTTAAATCTCTTCCAATTGTGTCTTAATGCATTCAGCAAACTGTGATTGATTGATTTGACACTATTTTGCTGTACTTGTAAGAAGTTATTTTCTGAAAATTCCAACATATAACTATATGCTATTTCTGTGTTATAAATTGATATACCGCATCTTTCTTTGACCCATGGCTAAAACATACTTTTCTACTAATCCTCAGTTCTGGTTTTCATACATCAAGCACTGGCCCTAAGAGGTTGTCTTACCTTATACTTTTCTCATCACAGAATCAAAGGCAAGAACTTTTTTAAAAATAATTTATTTGAGCAAATAATTCCAACAAAGATGATTAGTGGAACTGGAGAGAATGAAATAACTGAAGCAGAAACAAATTCTAGGTTGTACTGTTAATCTAGTTAACACTAGAAGCAATTGGAACTCAACACTTCTTAGGACTATCTGAGAACCATGCTAAATGCATCACATAACTGCCTGATACACGGAAGAGAGTATTTGCCCTTGATTCTCATCTCCCGTTAATCAGTGGTTGCTCCCAGGGTTTTAAAACCCTTGTACATCCAGATTTGACAAAGGTAGCTCTTTGAAGGCATATGCATATGATTTGTGTGGTGGTGGTGGCAAAATATATTCATTACAAAATTTCTAGTTATCCATTGCAGTCAAAGCAAGGTTCTATCAGGCCACCCTAGACTAACAGGTAACTCATTTTATGTATAGCTGCTATAATAGCATCGGGTATGGTCATATATAGCGTAGCTATTATACAGCCTGCTCTTTATGATACACTTTACTAGATTTCTTCATTCTACCATTCTCTTGTATTTATCAGGAACAGAACCATTAGCATCACATCACTTTATGAAAGTGCATATATCATGCAGTTTTAAAATGTATAACTTTCTAAAATGTCTTATACTTTAAGACATTTAAAAATACAGCATGAAGTACAACTTTTAAGAGTTCTTACATGAACTTTCCATATTCTTGCACCATGTTCTGAGTCTTGCAAAGTCTGGGCTTCTCAAAATCAATGTCCCTCTGGATTTATGCACTTTGGAAATGTGCCCCTAGAATACCTCAGTGCATGCCAACTTTTCCAGCACTATCAGCTTTTATGGAAAGTTTGGGAAACTATATTGCTTCAATATTAAAAATCCAATACATTATTTAAGGGAATTTATTAATATTAAAATAAGATGAGATATCAATATATTTTATGCTAATCAATATTATTTTGAGCTACAGCCCCAGATCCCAGGGAACCAATTCACTCTTCTCCTTTTACATCTGAACTCCAAGTTTCTAATGCAAACTTTAGACAACAAAGTGTGCAGTATGTATGAAAATCTAGTATTTTTTATTAGTTCTACTTTTTGGTTAAAAGTTGATTATGATATGATTCCATGATCTTATTATATGTGTTTATTTCTCGGATCAATACTATAATGTTTAAAAATTAAATTTCCATGAAGTAAAGAATTATGCTGTGAAAACAGCCTATAAAATGACCCCTAGAGTTCATGACCATGTACAAACCTCTCCCCTTGAGTGTGGGGCTAAGTATGACTCTTCTGAAGACAGAAGAGAGCAAAAGTAATGGAGTATACATACATATGTGGGCACCCTTATGAAAAACTGGCAATAATATAAAAAAGTGTTGAATTTCATACAAGAAGGAGCCAGAATATTCAAGCTTTTATTCTCAAAATGTGTCTTCTCACTGTGTGGATACATGTGCAGCACTACATCCCTTCAACAGTTTCCAAGCATTTGCCTTTCATTTTTCTATAAATTGTTTCCTGTCAAAAGGATTAATTGAGATTAGAGGTTTATTCCAAGTCTAAAATACAAAGCTAAAATCCAAGAGGAGAGTAATCTTACCTCTCAGGGAAATAGACTTAAGCAGCTGCAGCAGGTGTCTCTCCTTTGCAAGCTTTCCTCTACCTGAATGAGGTTCTACTACTTAAAGGAACAGCAATTACTTCCGAACGTAGCACAGCCTAATGCAAGCTACCTCTCTCTCCTGTGCTATTACAAAGAAACTTTGGTCCATTTTCTCATTGTAGGAAAAGTGGCTATTTTAGACTCTGTGAGACAGTGTGTAGGTTTTGCGCTTGATTCTTTCCCAAGGGATTTAAATGGCTTTTGCTGTGAAAGAGGAGAGTAATACTATTTTTAAAATAGAACATTTATTACTAGATCAGTCATAGATAATTTTGTCACTTACCTATATTATTCATTTTCCATTTTAATATAAAGGCTATTAAATACATAGTTATTTTAATTGTTCAAAAGTATGTTAAAAAAGCATAAGACTACTTTTGCAAAGGAAGGGTTTGGGAAAGAAACACCTTACACAGAAATTGAACAGCAAACTTAATTTTTTTTCACGTGAACTTTACAGGCTTATATTAATTGGTGTGCACACAGTTTGGGAGGAGGCATTATTTTAACTCGAAGTGACATACCTCTGCTATGGAAGAATATTTTGTCCCCTAAACAATTAATGTGTTGTAATTAATAACAACATATTAAACACTTTACTTTTTCTCAAAATAGCAGTATCAGAAAAAAAACAGCACTTTTCATCGCACAATGTGGTCTCGCAAACATTATCCGATTCAATCCTAGAGCGGCTCTCTGAGGAGGCAGCGATGTGAACATCTTATTTTTATAAATGAGACGAATGAGGGCAGAGGGTTTTTTTGACTGGTGAAGGTTCAAACCTCCAGTGAGTGAAAAATCTATAATTTCTGTATGGGCTTTCTGAGTCTTTGCCCAGAGGGCTGTTCACTGTAACATACAATCATTCACATGAAGTAACAGTACGTGATTAACATTTAAGATTAAAGATGTGTGAGAAATGAAAATTACCATAGAGGATGAAGATGGCAATGTAGATGTAAATAAAATGGTTTTGATATCTAACAAACTGAAGCTGGAATAATATGAAATGGCATTAGTAATTGTTATATTCTAATACTGAATATGTGTACATATTTATTCTGCATGTGTACTTTATGTAAGTTATGTTGTCAGAACCTGGGACAAAAGTTAAATCTAATAGATTGTTTTCATATTTTTGTATTACTATTGAAAACACTTCTAGGGAATTTTTAATGTCCTCTCAGAAAAGACAAAAATGGTTGGAGCCTCCTTCACAGTTTTTCCATGTTTTCTGTCTTATAGGTGAATGGATGGATGGCTTGAGCTTCAGTGAATCATCTTGCAACTATGTGAGAAATATTAAAATAATTATGGACATAACTTTAATATTATTGAATCATAAAACCAACACAAGCAGTTGATAACAGTTATAAATCCTGATAATAAAGATGATGGACACTGGATAGTTGATGGGGACACCGGCCAGCAGTGTCCGTGTCATTATGGATGAAATAAAACACACACACAGACTACTGAGTCTGGTGGAGGATAAAGGACGACAGCATGGCTTTTCTCTCAAGGAGAGCAAAAGCTGCAGCCTCCTCCATGACAGGCCTTTATTGTATTTCTCATCCCATTACCCGATGGTCCTCACTCACTATGCCCAGGTTCACTATAGGTGGTTACCTTTTACACACAACAAAGGAGCCAATGCCCCTAATCACCTCACAGAAGAAGGATATTAGCAAATGAAAAGGCAAAAGTTGCTGAGCCCCTTACACTGGTCCCTGCAAAGTTTAGCTGGTCCCTGCAAAGTTTAGCATGGATTTTAGGAAGTTACAATAAGCACTTGCCATCCCAACAGAGGGTGAGGGAGTTTTTGCAAAAGCAAGACTCAAAGTGGCCTAGGTATATTGCAAACTTGATTTCTCATGAGAGAACCTATCTGTGGGCGAAGGTCCTGTGCATCTCCGAGTGGGAGCTGGGCCCTCGCCACACAGAAGGGTCTCCCACAAGTAGTGTTATCTACTATCAGACTACTTGTTACACCAGAAAAATAAAATGCTCTATCTATAACATACTTAAGTTGGGGTTTCTATATCAAGTATACTTTTCTAAAGCTGACAAAAAACAAACAAAATAACCACCTGGATTTTCCTATACTCACCAGAGAATGTATTCTGAAGAGTTACAACTGTTCTTAAAACTTTTACTTAAATATGGGAGGTGGGGGTGAGTAAGGCAGGAGAGAGTAAGGGGGGTGCCAAATGGGGGCAACTGTAATTACACGACAGTGAAAGAATAAAAATAAAAAAGAACAAAACAAAACAAACTTCTACTTGAAAAATAGTAAATATATTTTACAGTCTTTAAAAGGAAAGTAAATAATCCTAGGATCCCTGTTTCATATCGTATCAGCTTCCATCTCATCAAATGTAAAATGAATACTACTGAAGTCAATATTTTGGTAAATGTTTTGGGTTTTAAACTTGGATGGGGCCACATATATCATCTAACACAATCTCCTCCCCCCTTTTAACTTTTTGAATTGGGGGATCAAATAACTAGCAGGTTGACATGTGCAGACATACTTTGGGTAGTAAACGGAGAAATTCACATCTCATTATGGCCCTTTTGGCAGAGAGGTGCATAGACAAATTGTAAGCTTCTCTGCTGCAGTTGCAGTAATGAAAATAGAACAATTATTTAGTTGTTAAGATAGATCTTCATTATTATGAGTAAAGCCCTACTAAAATGCATTTAGGAACATATTTTTACAGGAAACAAAGATGATATAGTAAAACAATATATTTCCTGATTTTTTTCTTCTATTTTTCAAAAGAACTCCTTCCCTAGACAATATTTGATAACTCTTTTATCACTTGGCTTCAACTGCCTGCCTTATATTGGAGATTCAAATAGTTAGATCTGCATCTTCTAATCATATACCTTACAATATATCTTTCAATTCATCCAAACTTCCTGCAAAACTTGTCAATGCCACACAAAATTATTTGTAGCTTGCATGACCCTCTTGTGAACATGGCAGAAGCACAAACCCCCATGTGTAGTCACTTTTCAAAATTCTGCTTGTCATGTTTCCTGCCTCCACACCTGCGTAGGCCCAAGCAGATCACATGGCCAAGTTAAGGTGCAGGAAACTGTATCTTACTTACCAAACAGCATAAATATAATGAGTGAAAACCTGGAGCTACATGTGACCCATCTACCGCAGGCAGGCCGCTCCATTTCTAAGGATTGTAAACTCTGTAGATAGAGTTCCTGGGTGAATACCTTGGTGCTACCAGGAGCTACGTGACCTTGGATAAATTACTGATGCATCTGAGCCTTGTTTTTCATTTTAATAAATGAAAATAGCATGGCTATTTACCTCATGTTGTTAGTGAATGCACATTTTTGAGCTCCATATTTACAAAATACATATTCAAAATTTTAACTATTGTGAACAATATTATTACATGGTGTGAAAATTGAAATTTGGGGGTTGATATATTTAAAGATAAGCTGTAAATTTAATAACTTGTTTTGAAATTAGTTCTTAAATGCAGAAACACAGAGTACCTGACTTTGTGTTTCTGGTGCTTTATACAACATCCTTCTATCACTATGTGGAAAACATTAAGCATAAATCACAACAGATAATATAAATACACTTAACAAACTATAATATTCTTACATGATATTTAGAGAGTATTATAAAAATTAGGTTCAGAAATAAATTGATATCTACTTTTGAGTCTTTAATTTGTATTGAAATATATTTATTTCTCCTATTTACAAAAATGATGTGGAATAATGACACATTGGCTTGAGGAAGTACAAAAAGTGACCAAAATTAAATCAGATGTATTACATGCAGACTGACATGAATTACTGAGCAAACGTTATATGTAATTACACTTGGAAAGGCAAGCTCTCTAATGCTGTATGCAAAACCAGGCCAGTTGTGAAGGTGGCATTGTAGCAACCAGCTTATCTTAATGACATTATGTTCCTGCAATATAAGAAATACTGTGTACAGGTGAAACCAACACTTTAAAGTTACCTAAGTGTGTACTGGAAATTGGCCATTATTATCACTTGTTGCTGTAGATATTAAAGATTATTTTAATGCCTGTAGACTACCAGTGTCTTCTAACAGAAAAAAACATTTTTGTGGAAACATGCCAGTCTCGATTTTCTAATATGTCTGACACTGCTCCGTGTGTTCAGAGCTTGTACTTCTGAAGGAAATTTGACAAATTGTTTGCTCTGCATAGATCTCTCTCACTTGGGAATAAAACTTCCTTGCCTATGGCAAGTTCTATAAAAAAAAAAACCAGTGCACTCACACCTGGCAGGTGAGCGACTTAGCAAACAAATGCCAGGGTTCTGTCCTGTGCTTCCTGAGCTATTTCTATTTCAGGGATAAACATGGACACTCTTGTTCTAATAATTTCTTCTAAAGTAAAATAGCAAAGAAGCTATTTGATGTTTACTTCTTGTGAAAATATCTCCATCATCATCACACACTTTATTTTTGCTCCTCTGTCTGAAGGTACCTGCATTTGAACAGCAAAATCTATGTACCACAGGTTAGCTAAAGTTTCCTCGTCCTGCTCAAATATTTCAAACTCAAATTGATTGTGGAAGACTGGATAAATCCTACGGAGACTGATCTGCTGATAGTTTTATGTACATTTCTACTATTTCCTGGTGCTTCTATGCTATACTTACGTGTAAAACTAACATTGTAATTCAAGGTTTAAAATTTCATGCTTAGCACAAGCAAGCATATGCAAATTCACAAGCAATATGACAGCCAGGACACAATATGGGTTTTAGAGTAAAAAAAAAAAAAATATTTATGTCTGCAACCTGAATGTTGTTAGCTGTGTGTGTGACTTTTGGGAGGCAATTTTAGATGTGTGTGTTATATGTGTGTATGTTTATATATGTATGCATATATGAAATATATGTTAGTATAACATATATGTACATGATTAAATGGGTTGGGGATATTGAACACTAGCTTTTTACAAAGGAAGTATTCAAGTGAAGTCAGAGGTAAATGGAAAATGCATGCTTCATTCATTGAATAGCGATTTGAGTTGACACGAGAGTAAGTCAGTGCATATGAGTGACCACAATGTAAGTAGCAGATTCATTTTTGTACCTACCACATAGCCTCAGGCAATCTAAATGCTAAACTTATTTTCTTTGTTATTATAACACTGTATCTCCTTGTGACCCATCAGTTAAAAAGGAAAATATGAACAGATTTCCTTTGATTACGTGTGTGCCCCATAAGGAGAAACCAATGGGTAACATGGAAGTTTGGAAGCGTGGGGTCTGAGGACTAACCATCATGTGGTTGTGAGCAAGGCATAGTTTGGCTCTGAACATTAATTTCTTCATATGTAAAATGAGGAAAATTGCAAGAATTTGTGTTACAGAACAGGGCCAAGGGGGGTAGATATACTATTGCCAAAAGAACCCCCCACTAGGTTTGCTTGTCTGCCGCCAGAGGAAAGATGTCTCTCAATGGCAGAGATTTGTGAAAAGGAAAGGAAATATTCATTTAAAGCTATACAGACTTAAAGTAGTGACCTAATGTCTTCATTAAAATGTCAAAGTCCTTTAGGATACCCACAGACGCACACAGTCCTTCCTTCTCCCTCTGCCCTAATTTGAGGTACTGTATCTCAGGAAAAGTAGTAGATTCAGGTTCCCGACACCATCAGCTGTGTCCTCAGTCAGGCTCAAGCTGCGTGGTTCTCCTCTGCAAAGCTGTGGGGGTCTCCACCCTGGCCAAAGCCGCATGATTCTCCCCTCCAGGAAAGCTGCAGGGGTCTACACTCTGACAAGACTGCATGAGTCTCCCTTTAATGGTTGCTGTGTCTGGGTTTAAATCCCTGCGCTAATCTTCCTCTGCAGCCCCATTTCCGACTCTTCCCACAATTAGCTACACTTGCCTGCACTCCCTTTTCCTTCCAGCTTTACTGGGTTGCCATAGTGGGTCTGGGGAGGCATGGCCCTGTGGAGCCAATCTTGTCCAAGTTCTCATGCAGACACTGTAGCCAGAGGGACCTGACCCCCAGTTACATCTTGGGTGAAAGTCACTTTCATCCCCCTGGCTCCAAGCATGAGCCACAGCTATTTAACACATCTATGCAACCAGCTAAAGGTTATAGATATGTTAAATGACCATGCCAGAGGTTGGCTGCAAAGCTGTTGCTGTTCAAAACAGCCCTGCATGTTCCTGCTCCATGTGTCCCTTCCCCCAACTCACACCTGTGGGCGGAAGGGGTGAGGACATCCTAATATTTCCTGGATACCTTGAGTTCTGGACTCCATTCCAAATCCCTATTTGGGGCCCCTCTTGGCTGCATCCTGTATCATTTGTACCTGGAATAACTTACATCTATTATAATGTCAATTTTCATGGAAACTAGCTTTATATTTGTTTCTAGAAATTCTTTATTTACTTGATTTGTTAGAAGCATCAGGTGACTTTAGATTTTCTTTATCAGTAATGTTTAAATTTTATCCCAAATCCCATTAGGCCAATGCGAGGACATGAACCTACATTATCAGAACAGTCTTTAGAAAATATTTTTCTTGTAGCTTAACTTAACAGAATATTAACAGGGCATGTGATAAAATTTATAATGCAAACACATCTGTTTTGAAGAGCAAGGTGAAATTAAGCTTTTCCATTCTAAATTAAGATTTTTAGAATTAATTCTGCTCACGTGCTACTAAAAATTCTTGCTGCACCTGCTATTGTAACCCTGCTCTGTGCATTTTGTTTTCACTTGTGTTCCCTAAATGCTTGTCATCTCTCAATCCGTTCATATTTCCTCAGGAATTCTTTTGTTCTGCAAGTAGTCATGCCTGCATTTCAAGCTCTTCACCAGTGTTCACTTTACCTTGTGTTAGTTACATTTTTGTGCTTTTAAAATCTTTCTTTTAATTTCAAGTGAAACACTACCTTAACTCCTAGCACTTGGGAATAGTGCTATTCCCATGTATGGCTTGCCCTCTCTATTTTCCAGCTCCGATAGCTAGGCAATATTTATGTTTATGGTTCATCACAATAAAAAACAAGCATCATTAATTATTGGATGATTCCAGATAAGACACTTCCCTGATATTTTCATGGAGTCAACTCTAAGTAGTCAGAGCTATGTGGGTAGAAAGATTTGTTTGAAGTTAAAAAACCACAAACAGTTTATCTGGGAAGGGGTCCACTTAAATGAATTTTGTATCTCAGTGCCAAGACTAACTTAACTTTCAAATATCAGTCCTTCCTATATTTAAGTCCTCAGATTCTTGGCCCCCTTCACTCTCTGAGGTTTGTTATTAGGCAACTTTCTTCACAATTTTTCATCATTTAATATTTAGTGCCCCATGCTAACCTAACTCTAGAATTTCTATTAATTTAATTAAAAATAAAACACATATATCTGTTTCCAGATCTGGAACTATATCTAAAGCACATGGAATAAATCTTTCCTTCCTTAGAAGAACTCTGCTACCAAGTGTTTAGAATTTTTTCTTTTTTCTTTTGATAATTGTCTTACATTTAACACTTATTTACATAAAAGCTGATCATCTAAGCACCTACAATATTCCCATATAAACACAGTGTGCTCAACTGATACTCAGCAGTTCAAGTCACATTTTTTATGAAAGAACATACTCTTTACAAATATATGGTTTTTACTCTTATAAGCCATTAGTTGCCTAAATAAATTCAAAATCACTTAGATAAATTAATTTAGGCTTCAATTGAAGTATATAGGCATATGAATATTATATTTTAGGTTGATATCTGAACTTAACATGGTAATTTCATCATTAGATGTAATAGCATGGCAATTGTTATACCTTCACATTTATGTTATTTTATTAAGGTACTAAAACACTTTGAACAGCTGAGTGTAATGGATAGAAAGATAGCAATGGAAACACATCTCTGTTCTTTCCCCCTCTTACTCCTGGGTAGGACAACTCAGCAGCTAAATTAACCATCACAACATTTTGGAGTCCTAAGATCATTATTTTACATCTCTTAACTTGAATTCTCAGCTGGAAAAGATATGCAAGTGTAGGTGTTTAATATTTTTGGCACTGTGAAAACTACTGAGACTTGGGAAGAGCCTGTGATAAAGCCCAGCCAACCCTGTGGTGTTCTGAGCCCACCCAAATGACTGATATTGGCAGATCCGTAGCTACTTGTAAGTGTAGGAAAGTCACGATGTTTATATAAATTCCTTTAGCACTAGGGGAGAATACATTTTATTGATGGTAACCTATTACAACTTATACTTGAGAAGAAAAAGGTCTAAACAAATAGACTGCCCTAAAAGTTGTAACCAACATAATGTTAATAGGTGGAAAAGAAATACAAGGATGAGAATAAATAAAGAAAGCTTGCTAAACCAAAGAGATCATTGGTTTTTCAGTCTGAAAATGTTTGCACAAATCATATGTAGTAATTTTGAAAGATAACAAATAACATGCTAGTGAAATTTTTAAAATTTAGAGATAAATTTTGAAGAGATCCAAGACAGAATAAAAAAGAACAAAAACTGAAATAAGTGAACATTTTTCACTTATAGTGAAAAAATGAAAAAACATTGTTCACTTATACTATCTGAATCCAGC
This sequence comes from Anoura caudifer, assembly GCA_004027475.1. NCBI lineage: Eukaryota > Metazoa > Chordata > Mammalia > Chiroptera > Phyllostomidae > Anoura > Anoura caudifer. The sequence continues at coordinate 41,097 of PVKU01006186.1, forward strand.
AAAATGATTCAGATGTCTGTTTTTAAGTTTAAATGATAAAAGTAAAATAATATTTTTGGGGAGAAATATGCATGGTTCGAGCCCATACTTGAAATGATGCCTATCTATTGATACATGTTTGGAAAAATACACACCAAGATACTAATCTTGATTTCTTCAGAGAATGTGATGTGAGAAGAGGTACAAAAGATTATTAGAAGTAGTGAGTGCTGTTTCAGACCATGTTGCAAAACAAAAGTCTCTCATGGAGACAATATTCAGACTGCCTTTTTTTTTTCTTGCATGATCAATACTAAGATAGATTATAATCTTCAGAAACTTAACTATAGCAGTCAGTTCATTACCCATCCTTGTCTGATTAAAATTGTAATAGGCAACGTATAAATTTCCATCAAGATTGTGATTTGTTTTAAAATAAATATTAGAAGATTTATTGTTTTTATCCCTAACAGTTCATTTTATTTCTACTGATTATTTTTCTTAGCAAATGATATGTCATCACAGAAAACTGTTATACTTATGCTAATGTAGTAATTTTATTTAACTCTCTAGTGTTTAACTTTCTAATGTCTCTAATTGTGTTAAATTATCTTGTTATAAAACTTTGCTTTGTAATCACCTCATTGTATTTGATAAGAGGGAACACTGAGAAATCTATAAAAACAAGCAGGAAGAAATTATAATGAATAATTATAACTGGAAAACAGTAAACCCAGAAGTGCTATGTGTATTCTAGATAGAATTTTTAAATGTTCCCAATCTTTTTGTCCATGAAGAATTAATAAGGGAGAAAATACTCTCTGAAGGAAACTTTGGCTGTTTCTTTTGCCATGGAAAAGGAAAAAAATAAACAATGGATTTAAGTGTGATATTTTGACAACTTACATATGGTATTTTTGTTCACTTCAGAAAGTATATTGGTCTAGGAAATGACGTGCCTGTCTGAGAAAGCAGCAGTCAGTGAACTTAAAGTACTTTCACTCTGAATCTAACTGAACTAGTACGGATCATTACCCTCATTCTAAAATATTCCTGAAATTATTTTTATAAAATATACTGATTCTAGTAAATTATACATTTGGGATACATTTGACAATATCTATACAAGATGGGGAAAAAGTAGGTTAACTGTTAACCTACTTAGGTTAATTTCCATACAATTAGGTTAATTGTATGGAAAATCATAAAATAATTAACAAACAATAATACAAGAATAAGCAAACTTTTACGTACTCACAACTGTAAACGCACTTTCACCACGCCCTGTATTTCTGAGCTATTTAACTAATATTTTAATTTATGTAAATTATTTATTTTATCCCAGACTAAAGTCATAGTTAGCTTCAATTATTTTGCCAGTTTTTAGAGGAAAAAATCTGAATTGCATTGAATTTTGGCATAAATGTGAAAAGGAGCTTATCACATTTAATAATATGAAAGGTAACTATATACTAAATTTTTTCATGACTAAGAAGTTGATAACCATGCACACATATAACAGCTAATAGTATTGAATATGTAGTAGTTAGAAAACATTTATAATTTAGTCTATTAGGTCCCAGCACAATTAAAAATAAAGATCTTTTTCATTCTTAGAAGTGTCCCATTTGGGGTAATACATTACATTTCCATTCAGTGTTTAGAAAACCAAGTTTGTGCATCTGTGTAGTGCCCTGCCTAGTCTTAAAAAGTACTTGTTGATGTACTGCTTTTGGAACTCTCTGAAACCAGGAAACAGTTTTTTGAGACATTTTAAGTATACAATTTGATGTATTAAAGTTGCGTTTCCCTGGATACCAACACGTCATCACATTGCCACCATATACGTCTTGAACCTTCTGAAATAGACCTCAATCTCATTTGACAAACAAGACAATCCATGCTAATTACACTAATTTAAGCAATACAAAAAAATAAATATTGGTATCTGGAATATTTAATAATTTATACATTTATTTATTAAATTTATACATTCATTTATTAAATATTATTTATTACAAATTGCCCAATACTGAAATTATGAAGATGAATGACACAAAATTCACATACACAGAAAATTTAGCATCTTAATTAATTGTGATATGAATTGAACTGAAGCTTCTAATTATTTTAAGCTTCACTGAAATAAAATTAATATATAAAGAATTCACTTACTTAATGTACACATTTCAATGATTTGGATATATGCAAATAGCCATGATACATATTATTACCATAATCAACTTTGTAAAAATGTTCATCCACATCCAAAAAACTTTTTGTATTGTTTTGTATTTCTTATTTTTGTGGTAAGAATACTTAACACAAAAAACTATCCTCTTAATATATTTTAAAGTGCACAATACCATATTATTAACTATATGTGCTATGCTATATACATTTCTAGAACTTTTTAAAACTTTTTTATTTTTTAAAAAGATTTTATCTATTTATCCTTAGAGGGGAAGGGGAGGAGAGAGGTAGAGAAACATCAATGTATGGTTGCCTCTTGTGCGTCCCCTGCTGGGAACTGGCCGGCAACTCAGGCATGTGCCCTGACTGGGAATTGAACCACGATCCCTTGGTTCACAGGCCCACGCTCAATCCACTGAGCTACACCAGCCAGGGCCATTTCTAGAACTTTTTTACATTGCATAAGTGAAACTCAATACCCACTGAGTCCACATTTCCTCTTCCCTCTTGTCCATAGTAACCACCATTCCAGTCTCTGCTTTTATGAGTTTGACGATTTCAGCTACCTCATGTAAGGGGAATCATGCAGTACTTTTCCTTCGGAGACTGGCTAATGTCACCCAGCATAATGTCCTCTAGAGTCATTCATGTTGTTGCAAATGATGATATTTCTGTCATTTTTAAGCTGAATAATATTTTGTTGTATACACATACCACATTTTCTTTATCCATGTGTCTGTGGATGAACATTTGGGCTTTCCCCCATGTCTCAGATATTGAGAACAACGCTGCAGTGCACATGGGCATACAGTATCCCTTCAAAATCATGATTTTAACTCCTGTGGATATATACCCAGAAATGGAATTGCTGGATCACATGATAGCTCAAGTTTTAATTTTTTAAAAGAACCTGCATGATACTTTTCATAGGGATGCAACATACTACATTTCAACCAATGGAACTAAGGTTCCAATTTCTCCACATCTTCTCCAACACTTTTTTCTTTAAAAAAAAAAAATAACAGTCATCCAAACAAGTGAGTGGTGTACTATCTCATTAGTTCTTATCTGTATTTTCATGATGATTACTGATGTTGAGCTTTCTGTCATATACCTGGTGGCCATTTGTGTACCTTCTTTGGAAAAAAAATTTATTCAAGTCCTTTGCCTATTTTTGGATCAGGTTGTTTGCTTATTTGTTTGTTTGTTTGTTATAGCTACTGATTTTCAAGACTCATATATTTTAGATTAAACCCTTTATCAGATAGATAGTGATCAAAACAGAAGATCAATAAGGAAAGAGCAGACTTGAACAATAGTATAAACCAAAAGGCCCTAGGAGATACATACAAAACATTTGTTCAATAGAAGCATAATTTACATTCTTCTTATGCCCATCCAGAACATTATTTAGAATAGAACATATTAAGCAAAAAATAAGTTGTGACACATTTAAGAAAATGGAAATCATGTCATGTGTCTTATTCTACTACAATGACATGAAACAGGAACTAAGAACAGCTGGAATATTGGAAGAGTCAAGCTTCTCCCTCTTTATTTAGTGCTCTTATCACCATAAATATAGCTTCTTGCACTCCTTGCAACATTAATACAATATACACTACTCTTTTTCATTAGTGATAATGTAACTCCATAGGTTTATGAGGTTCAATATCTCCATTTTCTCTCCTTTTATAGTGTAGCAATTTCTTCACCTCAGAGTATATGTCCCTGAAGTATTTTCAGAGACATATTCATTAAAACTATGTGTATCATAATATACCATTATTTAAAAATGTATATGTTTTTATATTTATTGCTCTCTTTTTAAAGATTTTATTTATTTATTTTTAGACAAAGGGGAAGGGAGGGAGAAAAGATGGAGAGAGACGTTAATGTGGGGTTGCCTCTCCACACCCTCTGCTGGGGACCTGCCTGCAGCCCAGGCGTGTGCCCTGAGTGCAAATTGAACTGGCAGTCCTATGGTTTGCAAGGTCAGTGCTCAATCCACTGAGCCACACCAGCTGCGGCTTTATAAACTAACTCTTATGCACTCACACGCATTGGCGTACATTTTTTACATGAAAAGTGATATTGATTATATATGATAGGAATATGTAAAAAGTGATCGTAATTAGCACAAAAAGAAAAATATGAGACTTTTAATATGTAATCTGTGGAATTTAATTTATTTTTGTTCCTTCAACTAAGTCACTGATAGTAACAAACATATATCATTATTTTTAAATGAAATATAATTAGACTCTGAGAAATACAGAACTTTTAAATTTCAACTTTTCAAGAGAGAAGCTTTCCTCCAAAATTACTCTTATGGCACTTGCACTTTTATTAAGATACTGAATCATATTTAATGCATATTTTTCCCCAGAGAAAAGTGTTAAAATTGCTTTAACCAATTCTAGAAATCTAAAATTTTAAGCATCCATGACTTTTCTCATTATATATTATTTTGTTGTTCAAGTACAGTTCTTTCCATTTCCCTCCTTCACTCTCCCCAACCCACCCACCCCCAGCTCCCACCCTCAATCCTCCCCCTCTTTGGCTTTGTCTGTGAAAAATGCAATTTCTTTGCCTTACTTACATTTAATGGCAAACACATTAACTAGTCATGTAAATAACTAATATTGGGCATAAGGTAGAATTTCAAATGGAGAGTATGCATTATTTACAATAGAATACTATACTGTAACACATGTATACAGTTGCCTGGAGAACCCTCTATGAGAAGAATGTATATTCCTCTGCTGCTGGATGGAATAATCGACATGTACCTTTAGGTCCATTCCACTAAAGTAGTGTTCAAATGCCATGTTTCTTTGTTGGAAGACATTTACTGCCGGAACATTTACTGCTGGAAGATCTGCCCATTGTTGAAAGTGGAGTTCTAAAGTCACCTACTGTTATTGCATTGCTTTCTATCAGTGCCTTCAGCTCTGTTAGTATTTGCTTAATATATTAAGATACTCTGATGTGGATGCATAGATATTGTTGTTATGTTCTATCAATTGATTGGCCTCTTTTTATAAGACAATGATCTTGTTTTCCCTTTTACCACTTTCATTAGAGCCGATTATGCCCAGCATAAACATAGTTCTCACTGCTGCCTTCTGGTTTGTACAAAGATGTGTGGAGCATCTTTTTCTGTCCCATCACTTCGAACCTATATGTGTCCTTGAAGCCAAAGTGAGTCTCTTGTAGGCAGCGTAGAGTCGGGTCTTGTTTTGTTTTGTTCTTGTTTTTTTTTTTTTTATTTTTATTTTTAACTTTATTGTTATTGTTTACGCTATTACAGACGTCCCCATTTCCCCCCTTGTACCCATGTCCACCCATCCCTGGTTCCCCTTTCCTCTGGCGATCACCTCACTGTTTACCTGTGTCTACAGGTCATGTATACACCACTTTGGCTCATCCCATCACCTTCTTTCATCTGTCCCCTCCTCCCCGCTTCTCCCTGATAGCTGTCAGTCTGCTCCATGTTTTTTTTTTTTTTCATCAGTTTATTTGTTCATTAGATTCCACATGTAAGTGAGATCATAATGGTATTTGTATCTCACTGTCTGGCTTATTTCAGCCATTTTATGCCTTTTGATTGTAGAACCCAAGCCCACAGGCAGCTTTGGGGTTCTTGGCTATCTTTCGGCATGTACATCTGAGGCTGCAAGATCTTTCCATGTGTCTGCACATGGCAATGGAGGCTGGTGACAGGTGGCAGGCCAGCAGCGTACAAGTGCATAAGTGGAGGGGTTGGCCCAGACCACACGCACAGCGGTGGGTTAGCTGTGGGGTATCGCCTGGTATTTTGTACTTGTGCACCTCAGAATCCTGCTATGGCCTCTGGTGCAGGTCCAGGGCTCCAGTGAGAATTAGAGAACAGGGAGGGACTCAGGGGGCTGGCATGAATACAGATACCTGTGGGGTGAAAACCTGTGCAATTCTCAGGGGTTCTTTAAGAGCTGTGCTGGCTGTTGGTTTCTTCAGTTGTGAAAGCCACAGATATCATCTTCTGCAGAACAGGTCAGTAGGAACCATGGCTGATCCTGTCCTGTCGCTGCCCTTTGGCCTCTGCTTTTCTCCCTTGTCCCTAGTCATCTCTATATGTCTCAACTTGCTGGTCTCTAGGAAGAGAGATCAAAGCAGGTTTTATTTTTGTTTTGTTTTGTTTTTGTTTTTGTTTTAATGCAGTGACCAAAAAGGCTGAGGAAACTAGTTGCTCAGCCCACAATTCCTTCCCCAGTGAGGCGAACTTTTATTTTCCTGAAGAGCTCGCTCATAGTCTGAGCAATGACTTAGGGAATGGCATGATGCAAGCAGTTATTCTCAGGGTTTTTTCCTACTGCTGAAGTTTCTCACTGGAACTCAGAACTCTCCTGACTCATTTTTGTTAATATGTGTCTAATTGTTGAACTTTGTTGGGGGGCAGAGGCTGGGGTCTCCTAACTCACCATCTTGGTGTTGTCACTTCCCTGTCATATATTGAACAACATCATATCTTTTGAAAGAGGAACACCAGATTCTTCTCTAACTCTCATAGAAAATGAGTAAAGGTTAGATTTCCTTGTTATAGAGACATCAATATGATAGCATATCTTGGAAAAAGAAGAATGGAAACATTTTATCATCCATCAGTCTTTAAATTCTATATTCAAGTTATCATAAAAACAGAATTGATTACTAAATATTTTGAATACTACAGAATGCTACCAATTAAACCTCAGTATTTTTCTAATAAACAAAATTTGATGGGAGTATGAAGCTTTTTGAGTATGCCAGCCCTCTCTGATCACCTCTATTGTGGAATTTTGTGACTGTAAAAAATGTTGCATCCAATCTTGAACCTCTAAATGACAATAAAATTTCCTTGAAGCACAGCTAGCCAATTACCTGTTATATTCTGTATTTCCCATACAGCCAGCACAGCATTGAAATCACTGAATATATGAGGTCTGCCGAAAAAAGTCCAGCCATTGTTAATATAATGAGAATGGTTTGTACATTGATGTAACCTGGCAGCCAAAGACAGTAGACTGGAAGGTACATGCTTGAACAAGGACAACTTCACTGAACTAGTCAGTGGGGGTGGTAGACACTGTTGAGTGAGCATGTGTACTGTGTGGCCGTCACATTCAAAATGACTAAGCAAGTAGGACAACAAATCTGCATCAAATTTTGCATTAACTTGAACATTCCTCCATGGAGCCTATTCGGATGTTTCCAAATGCCACAGCTATGGGCAACTTGTGACTGGCAGCTGCATCACAACAAAGTACCCAGTCATGCATCACATCTTGTGCAGAGTTTTTTGGTGAAACATCAAATCACCCAGGTGACTCAGGCCCCCTACAGCCCACATTTGGTGACTTCTGGCTTTTCCCAAAACTAAAATCATGCTTGAAAGGGAAGAGATTATAGACCATAGGTGAGATTCAGGAAAATACGGGGCAGCTGATAGTGACTGGGAGAAATATGTGAGGCCCCAAGGTATCTACTTTGAAGGGTACTTAGGCATCATTGTCCTTGTATATAGTATCCTGTATCTTCTTCAGTAATTGTCTCTACTTTTCATATCACATGGCTTGGTACTTTCTGGACAGGTCTTGCCTATGTGCCCTCCAGTCATCATTGACTTCTAGTGTACATAGAATAGTATGGCTTCATGTATTTCCAAGCATAGAAATAATGCATTACCTTATATGATACATACACTTTATAGCTGTAATGAATCATTGTTAATAGTTGATTTTTAGGGTTTCTTTTTTGTCATTCAGAACATTATTATGGCCTTGCCCGTAAAACAAGGCACTGTGTACTGTAGTTCTCCCTTATCCACAAGTTTGCTTTCCAAGGTTGCAGGTACCTACAGCTTGAGTTACCTCCAGTCAATCATGGTCCAAAATATTAAATGGAAAATTCCAGAAATAAACAACTCGTGAGTTGTAAATTATACACTGTTCTGAGTAATTGTGATGAGATCTTGTGCCATCTCACTCCGTCCTGACCAAGTCGTGAAGCATTATCATCATCCCTTTGTCCAGTGTACCAACATTTTATGCCACCCATCCTGTCACTTAGTCACTTAGTAGTCATCTGGGTCATCGGAGCAACTGTACACAGGGGCACAGTGCTTGTGTTCAAGTAGCTTATATTTTACTCAACGTAACGTTCACCAAATTTTAATTATAGTGTATTTTATGGTTGTTCTGTTTTGTTATAAGTTGTTAATCTCTTACTGTGGCTATTTTATACATTAATCTTTATTGTATATCTATGTAGGATAAAATGTAGCCTAAAAATGGTACCATTAAAGCAAGATGGGTTTACTTAATGGGTTCCGTAGTTCATTATTGGATACAGGGCATTTTATTCCATTATCCTATTTTTAATTAATAAATTCTCTCAAGTCGTGAAACAGAGAGACTATGTGGGTGAAATTTTGAAACAGAAGTTAAGTGAATATTCTTATAATTTAAATTTAACAAGCATAAGTATCCAATTATTAAGTTTACATATAGGTGCTTCTTTTTTTTGGCAATCCTCAAGGGAAATAAAATATGTGACCTATCTAAACCATGAATTGATTTAGTTTTAGAAGAAGATTATAATGTTCATTAATTTATTCTTATTTATAAAATAATAATACATACTCTGGGTATATATGATGCTCTTGAGAAAAGCATAGTTTTAAATTTACTTATTCATTTATTTCTTTTAAGTTTGATCTGATGTAGGCCAGACCTTTACCTGGGCTGGCCCATACTGAGACAGATTTTATATAAATTATTCAACAACGTTTTAGAATATTCTTCTTATTCCCAAAATGATAAACAAATTTTACTTTTTGCAACAATGAATAACTAGGATTAATATTTTCCTAGTTGAGTTTAGATAAAATTCTAACAAGTAAGTCTTCAAGGAAGACATATGAGGGCCCATAGACATAGGAAAGAATGCTCACCATCACTAGTTGTCAGGCAGATGCAAATTAAAACCACAATGAGATACCACTTCAAATCCATCAGAATGGCCATCATTAATAAATCAACAAACAACAAGTGCTGGCAAGATTGTGGAGAAAAGGGAACCCTAGGTGCACTATTGATTACCCTAGATAATACAGACTGGGCAGCCACTGTGGAAAACAGTATATAATTTCCTCAAAAAACTAAAAATGGAACTTCATTTTGTTCCAGTGATCCAACTGCTGGGGTTATACCCTAAGAATCCTGAAATACCAATTCAAAGAACCTATGCACCCCAATGTCCATAGCAGCACTATTTATGGTAACCAAGTGCTGAAAATAGCCTAAATGTCCATCAGTAAAAGATGGGATCAAAAAACTGTGATACATTTACACAACAGAATACTACACAGCAGAAAGAAAGAAGGAGCCCCTACCCTTCACCACAACATGGATGGGACTAGGAAATATTATGAAAAGTGAGTAAGCCAGATGATGAAAGACAAATACCCTATGATCTCACCCATAAGTGGAACCTAATCAACAAAACAAGCAAGTGAGCAAAATAGAACCAGAGACATGGAAATAAAGAAAACTGACAGTGACCAGAGGGAAGGGAGGAGGGAGATAACAGGAAAAAAGAGGAAGAATCTAGTCAAGGAACAACTATAAAGGACTCATGGACATGGGTGGGGATTGATTGTAGGAGTGGGGGGTGGGGCACTGGGTGAGGGAGAGCAACAGGGAAAAATTGGGACAACTGTAATTGAACAACAATTTTAAAAAAGAAAAATTTCCAACTTTTTGAATAATTAAATGTTGTAGACAGAAATCATGTCTTGGGAATGGAAGCAATAACAGTTTAACATAACTGAGATGGTTTGCCAATTTGGTATACTTCATTTCCCCCAAACTACCAACATCTGTGAAAAGCTAAATGGCAGCTGTCTTGTATCAGTAATGCACAGATTCATCACGTTCTTAAATATGTCTTAAAATAAGTCCCCACACTTTTCCAGAAAGTCTGCACATTCTGATATTCTTGAGTTAGGTTTATTGGGAATTTACATTTATAAGATTTATTGATTGAACATATATTTGTTCCAAAACATTATAGCTTATTTTCAAAGGAAAATAAAAGCAATGTGAACTTAGTGAGTAATACATGGAAAAGACATATATTCTATTCCTCTAGAAAATGACTAACTTTGCTTTCTTTTTTTAAGTAAAATATCTACATGCACATTGTTATATTAAGCAAATGATACTTATGGAAGTAGAAAAGAATGATGAGAAATATATATACACCAATTTAAGCAATTATAAACATTTATTATAATTCCTAAATAAATATAAGTTTTCTGAATATAATAGTATATTTGAAATCATAGCACATAGAGGCTAAGGTATTAGAAGAAAAAGCCCTAAAAAGCAGTGGTTTAGCAATATAGAGCTTTATTTATCTTACACATAATAGTAAAAAATGATGTTCCAGCTGATGGGATGTTTACGCCATCTTAACATGGGGATTCCAAGGATGTTCTAGTCATAAGAGAACCATTCAGGAAATGACCAAGAATTTTCTCACATCATTTCTATTATTGTCCTTTGACTTGAACTAGCCACATGGCTCAACTAAGCTGCAAGGAAAATAAGGTAATACAGTTTTTTGTTGAGGAGCCATGATCCAGAGGGGGTAGCCCAGGGAGGGAGGAAGAGAGAGATAGAGGGAGAAATATGCACCATGTAGACACCAGGCCCTGGGGCCAAGGTGGGAGTCACTGCTATGATGAGCACTGTCATCACCCATCTGAGTGAGTGTGACTATTCTAGTTTACTTTCTACAAAACGAACATGCAATTCCTTTCCAAGGAAGAAACTCAACAGTGCTATCAGTTATGGCATCTGAATGACAATGAAGGAAAGCTGAGTTGATGCACAGTTCTATCCATCATGTCTAGCCATGACTCTATATGGCCTGGTGTCTTTTAACCGAAAGAAAAATTATTCTTCTGTCTCCATCTCCCCACACAGACCTAATGCATGATGTGCAATTAAAGGAAGAAAATTACACTTAAATCTCGTATTCAGAGCACAAAGAATAAAACCCATATCCTTCAGCTGCCACTATGTACCACAGGGAAAGGCTTATGAAGTCTCCTTTCCCTAGTAATTGAATACATTCCTTGTTTAGCATATAAGACATCTCAATATTCAGCAATATTGAAGTATTTTTTGTCATTATTTTCCATGGTCTGCAGCATTAATTTGGGGTCCTTTTTTCTCCTTGTTGTTTTTCAAAACACAAAACACAGAGCCTTGTCATAGGCAGCTTCCTGCAGGAACAAGTTTAGGAACCTGAAGGTAGCCCTGGGGAAGGAAGTTATGCAGGCGAAACCTTGTGATTTCCTTGTGAAATACAATTATCTTAAAATTTTTGCAAGATTTCAGGAATTGTCAGTAAATTCCATGTGAAAGTAATGTTAAGTAATATTTTCTTTTCAGTAATTGTTCGTAAAGTTGTCAAATGATGTGGTAGCTTTAAGATATGTCTGGATGACCCTTTAGAGAAATAGGAAAAGTTGGTTATATGTTCATAAGGCTTTAAAAATGCCATCCAAGCCACTCGGTTTTCCTGAGGGAAATAAATATTTCTGTCCCTCTGACTATGTACAAAATTTCAGAACTATAGCAGTATATAAATTTCAAATGGCTGGGATTTTAAAAGTCAGCAAAGTAGGAAGTAAGCTAATTAGTGATATGGGAATTAGATGGCTTTGTATTAGGATGACATACAAGCTTTTTATGTTATAAAGAATAAAAGCCTGACACAAAAGAGATGAAAAATCCACTAGGATTTCCACAACTCATAGTAACTCTACCACTCTGAAATTCTTAATAAACCAAACACATTTCTTCTATTTTCCAAGATCATCAAATTTTTATTGAACGATAAATATGTACTAAAGGCTGATAATGACAGCATTGTTATATTTGATGGCATTCTCAATTTTTATCACCATTGCTAAAATTATATTCAGAGGAAATTATGCTCATGTTGCTATATGGACAGAGATTGTAAAATAGTACATAAGCACATGAATTTGAGTAACCTTGACTTAGGATTTGCAAAGAGTAAAGCAGGACATAGTACAGGATAGATTTTTATTCACTCTTTTCAAATAAATCTCTCACAAGTTAAGCTTCAACAGCAGGAAGAAACCTGGCATGTGAGACTCAGGTAGGCACACTTAAACTCAACTCTGAAAAATCTATTTCAGCATCAGTTAAAAGCAGGAGGAACAACGATGAATCGCACTAATGTTAGCACAAACCACTAATTAGAAGACAGTCAGTAGACATGTCCAAGAAGAAGATAACTATACATCGCAAATTAAACTTTTCAGGAACTATAAAAAGAGGAAATAAGGGATATAAGAATTTTACCTTTCATTACAATGGCATGCAGATTGGAGGTACTCATTACACAAGAGGAAATTTTTGTATTGATTGCATATTCTTTCTCTATATTTAAAGGCTGAGTTTTGTCTTTCATTACCTGATGGGATTTTTTCCTATAAATACTTTATAAAACATTGTTGAGTTATTTTATACAGTATTCTTATATTTCTATGGTAAAATTTAAGCCATAGATGCATTTTGAAACACTTTAAGAGCAGTACGTAAAATGTATGAGACATAAATCTGATAGGGGCTTTTTACAATTTTTTTGTTTTAGTTTTTATTTAATGGCAGACAAACTATGGTTTGTAAGAAGTTTAAAGTAATTTCACAGACCATTGTCAATCTAGTAACATTTTAGCTATGACAGTAAAAACAGTACATTCCACACTGACAGGAAAGTTTCCTCCACGGAAATTCAACTTTCCTTTCCTATTTCAACTGCAGAGAATGAAGCGTGTATGGTATATATCTCCAAAGCTATACTGAATCATTTCATATATAAGCATTCTCTAATAGGAGAATGGAGCAAAGAGTGAAGGGTGTCCTTTGGTACCACAATGTGGATGGTTGTCACAGTGCAATGGAGGTGTCTATCTGCATACAGTATATACGACGTGAAGTTGCCTGGAATATTTCCCCAAGTCTTCTTTTCTTAGAGCAGACCATGTCTAGACACACAGGCTCAAATCAGTACTTTCAATATGATATGAGCAAGTGTAGAGAGCCTGCACTTAAAGCAATGTGTACGTGTGACATTGACCAAGAATATGATCAATTTTGTATTGTGGGGCATAGAAAAGAATGAGAAGAGAAACAAAGTCACGTTTATCTCCCACCAATTCAGTGTTTGTCACTATGCTCCAAGCTTATTAGATATGGCATACTAAAGTTAAACAATGGGATATCAGAAATTCTAATATAGATGATAGATAGATAGATAGATAGATAACTTACACAATGCAAATTAAAAAGCAAGTTATGGCCCTAAGTACTCTATAGTCTAGTGATAAAAGCATATATAAAACAGAGGATCACAGAAATGTATAGCAATTTAGTATAACAATGAATTAAGAAAAATAATTATATGAAGAAAAATATTTTAAGAACAGTGTTGGGGTAGTATAGATCTACTGGAGGGCACAGCATTTATTCTATAAGCAATTTTCTAAATCAAAGTAACTTTTATTTCGTGGCAGAAATGGCTAATTGAGTTATTGTTTTTTTTTTTCAACATTCTACATAGAAATTTAATTGAACAATTACTGAACTTTTCAGTCAGTGCCCTGAGTTACGGCAGAGATGTCTTCTAGTGGCCACTGCGGGGTGCTGGGAGCTGCGTGGAGAAGCTACAGCCAGGTGCTGTATCTCTGTGATTACCATTCAGTACCCCGGGCTGAACCAACTCCTGACAGTGTCCAGCTCCAGCAAGTCTTGCTCTGAGTGGAATCTGTTTCTCCTAAAGGACCCTTAATAAACTTTCATCCACCTCAGTTTTCCAGAATGCAGTAAGAAAATTCCTTACTTTGTTAACACAAGGCAGCCCTGATGTATGTACTGCTAATAGATGTAGATTGAGACATTTGAAAACAAATAATTTGTGTTACAACTATGAATGGTTGTAAACATGTGCATTAATTATATATTTCTTAATTTTCTTGCAGTATGAAATTTTGACATCTTAAAAAAAATGTTCAGTCTATGGAGAGATTGCCTCCTCCCTGGGCTAACCAACTGGCCAATTCTTAGACATTGCACAAGATTCAGGAATAATATCTTCAATATGCAAACAAACCAATAAATAACCCTACCTCCTCTCTCTGTCCTGTTCACCCCAGAAGGCAGTATTCTTCTGCCGTAATTATCTCAGAGCCAGGTAAAAGACAATTAGGGAACACCCCTGTACTGTTGAGGCTGAGAAATTGTTCAGACAAGCCATTTGCAGATTGTTTGGCCTGCCCTGTCTTACCTTTCCTGTGTAAACCCTAATGAGGCCTAAACCTATTGCTCAATTTGGTGTCTTCACCCTGAGCAATACCTGTAGTTCCTCCTTTGACCCTGTACAAGCTGTGCCTCTTGTTTCTAGGTGAACTGTGAATAACATTAAACTTTTCTTTGAATGCACTGACCTCTCCGTGTTATCACTCAGTCACCTTTATAAATTAAGACTCAATCATAAAACAGCAGGTTTTAGAGAAAAGTGTTTAGAGAAAATCAATTATTTGTCACATATATTGCATTAAATGAACTTAATAAAATTTCTCCTTGCAATTTTTTTTAGAAATGGAACTTTGATTTTGCCAAAAAGCACTTTTTCTAACAACAGAAAATTCTAAACTGTTATTGATATAGAGAATAGATGTGCATATTTGTACAAACTCTGCAAATAATTCCCTCAGTGTGGACACATGGAGATGCAGAGACTAGCTCATTCTTCCTAGTTATCAACAATCATGTAAGTTCCATACACAATTGCACAATTTTTCTTCAATCAGAGTAAACACTACCTACCTGGAGGCCCATGGAACAGAATGTAAAAAACAAAGTATTATGCTGTCTATCATATCACAGATGAAAAGATTTCTATTTTGTTGCTAAAGTCTCCTATGAACATAAGAGTATATAAATTTTTGAATGGTTATTAAGGAACTCAGAAGTGTTTGGACATTTCCATCAAATCTATGGCAGATGCTTGATTAACACAGTGCACACAACAATTTAGAATCTAGTTGACTTCTTCTACCAGAGTACTTCAAGGCCAGGAGACCTTACTGTATCCATAGTTACCTTTAATTTTTGGAAACTGTGTTGCTTTCCCTATTAAGCTAAGAGCATGTAGATAAAAAGTCATGCTGGGCCATATTTGAAATATTTTGTGTGATTATTTCACGTAATTGGTGACTTAGAAAAGAGTAGTTTGGTGAATGCTGCAGACAAAGGCCAGACTGAGGCAGATTTAAGAGGAAATGGGAAGAAATGAGTAGGGAAAAGAGGTAGAAAGTATAGACATCTTTTTGGAGAGGCTTTTCTCTAATGTGGAGCAAGGTAGAATAAAGAAAACATTTGTGTTTATTTCTGAACACAGTACAGACTTAGTAATGGTCTGTGTCCACATGCAGAGGGTCTGAAATATGCTATGCGGACCCGGTCACGTCAAGGGTGGACACCATGAATACGGCTGGTACTAAGTGAGCAGTAAGTGCTCTGCTAAGGGCTTCACATACATTATCATCTACATCGCACACCGGAAATACACAATAGAAATCCCATTACTTTGCCTTTATAGCAAGAAAAAAAATCTGTAGACAAGAAAGGGATTTACTGAAGATTGCAAAGATACATAGTTGGAGACAAAAGGTGAAAGGTTACATTCTTGTTACCAAAATCCGTATCATTTCCTCTATGTGACTGTCTTTCTGCTTTGAGGATTGAGAGAAGAAAAACCCAGACACCAAATTGGAACATATCGTATAGGATCTAAAATGGCCTAAAAAGAGGCTGCAATGAGGATGTGGTAGGTTTTGGAACTTGCATGTGATATGAGTGTGGCTGTCACTTAGAAAGTGGCAGTGGTACCTAAGGAGGATTTGGGCACGTGGAAGATATTGATAGTGAAATGGCCAGAATGCACACTCTTGCAATGGTCTATGAAATAAAGGATCTTATCCTTTGAATTATCACATGTGTAGAGAAGGGAGAACAGATTCCAGAAAAATGAGTCATGAAATCCAGAAAATGGGAGACATAATTATATGAGGGGAGAGAAAAAGGTCCATCTAACTTCCAATTCTAGCTGGTGAAACTGGGTGGTTTAGGCAATATGTTACCAAGAGGCAAAAGAGAGTTAGTTTGGGTAAAAAATGGTGGGATTGTCTAAATGAAGTTAACAAAATGGAAAAACAAATATTTTAAAATATAACAATGGTCCTAGTTAAGACCATTGTTATATTTATAACAAAATATGACAATGGTCAGATCCTAGTGATAATTGCAGCTTTGGGCATCAGGTGCATCGAATTGATATTTACTAATTCATTCAGAAACAGTTCATGACCTGCTCTGGTCTGAGCACCGAGTTAGGTGTTGCAAGTATAGCACTGAAGTGGAGGCCTTGTCTGTTCTTAGCAGTTTTACTGCAAAATAAGCAATTATAGACTTACCTAAAGAGATATTGTTGAGATAAAATCATTATTAAAAAAGAAAACACACTTCACAGTGAATCCTTCATATTAGAAAATCACATTTGCTATTGAATCTTGGAAAACACAGGCCTGTGGCTTCACTTTCAACTATATTGACACTTATTCTGCTTCAGCCCCCTTATCTCTGGCATAGAATAATTTGTGTTAAACTTATATATAGATGCAGACAAAACCAAAATAAGAATGCTATTGTTTTAATCTTCTTTTAAGCCTGAAGTTTGAATGGAACCAGCTAAGGAAAATCCTAACTTATTATTCTATCAGTAATTTATAAGGATAGAAACCGACTTTGGATTTAGAGTGAAAAGAATATTGAGAATGTTGGAATGTTGGACATATTGGCTATATTTTTCATAATTATTTCCCTCTAGCTTGGGCACGGTGCTTACAATCTTTTCAAACATTTTTCACTCTCGAAACAACAAGTTATTCGTTCAACAGGAATTTATTGGTCATCTGTTCATTGTCAGGCACTCTCCTAGGTAATAGGACACAGCGAAGACTAAAATCAGACAAAGTGCCTGCTCTTTTGGAATGTACATTCCTGCAGAAGAGACACACAGCAAACAAATGTAAATGCTCATGCACACACACACTCACTTAAACGGAGTGGTGGCTGAACACAATCAGGGATCCTATTGCCGAGTATACCACAATATAAGCTGTGTGAAACTGTGTATCATCTGACTCTAGGCTGGAAACTGATTTAAAGATTCAGGGTACAATATGTTTTCACTTGCAATTTACTGAAGTTTAAAGGGTGTACACTTGAAACCTATATAATCTTATTAACCAATGGCAACTCAATACATTTAGTTAAAATTAATTTAAAGAGATACAAAGCTGGCATTGAGGAACATAGCCAAAGAGCAGTCATACTAGGAGGTATGAGGACATGTCGGGCAGGTCTTCCATCTCTTCCTCCTGCAATAGAATTACTTTCTCTGTAACATCTCAAAAAATAATAATAAATTTTAGGAAGACAGTGTTGACAGAGTAAAAGACAAAAACATATTGCCTTAGTTGGTCCATCACACAAACTTTAGAGCAGTTTTGGCATAAAAAAGTATTGAATAAGCATTTTCTAAATTTTACTACTAAAAAAAAAATGGACTCTAAATCTCTTTCTACTATAATCATTTTGGCTCCACCTTTCATGATAACCATTTTGTTTAAAATCCATATTATTGTTGAAATAGAATGATATTATTTTGCTCATATTCAATTCTACTAGTTATACATCTGTATCTCAATAGTAAGGAATAATCAAATATCATCAACCAAGAAAAAATATATATAAATAAAATGTCCATTTGGTTTTGATTCACTATGCTCCTGGCACAAAATGTGCCTTTTGAACTATTTATTTTATCAAAAGTATAAAGTAATTTGCAAGTATGATGCTCTATGTGTGGTTATAAGAATATGTTACAAATACTGGAAGCTAGGCATTGATTATACTGATATGTTTATCTGATATGACAAGGTGGAGTGAAATGAGTTGCAAATGGGATACATGCAAATATATGCATATGTAGTATGAATATATCAGAATCTGTATTTTAGTAGATACCAACATGATTCACCTGCATTTTGAAGTTTAACAGGCACCTCCCTAGATTATTTGTAAATGACTGCAAAAGGTCCCCTTTGTTCAACAGCTCACACGTACTGGGGCTTTTAACCAGGCCTTGCCTTGGTGTATGCATGGGGCTTGGGACCTTTCTCACTTTTACCTAACAGTTAAAAATGGCATGGGTAGGAGCAGCTGCGTGTTATTTTCTCTGTTTTTCAAAGACGCAACAACCTTGTTGTTCCTGTTTGTTCATTCGTGCTTTGCCCAATGCCCCTTGTATCCAAATGATATATCATCAAGATTATCGGAGGGTTTAAAAACTGGCTATACCCCTGGAATACTAAAGCTTACAGATACACAAGGGGGTGCTTTTCTACTTAATTACTCTATTGTAATCAATCGCACTGAGCTCAGGCATCTGGGTGTTGCAATGCCTGAAAATAAGCCCTCAAATACTTGTTTTATAGTGAGTTCTAACACCCACAGCGACTTTTTTAGTTCAGCCAGGAATTGAATTACCACCCACTGTTGCCCTTTATAATCACGCTGTTTTGGGACAAAGTTGAAGAATACTAAGCATCGCAAACAGAACTTTCTCATAAAAATGCTACATCCCTTGCTGTTATTACTTTAGAATGTATACGACCTATACATCAGTGATATATATTTTTTGTAGATGTTATTTCTAAAGGCAAATGTAAAATGAGAGAGAGAAAAAAAACCAAATCTATTACCATAGCTCAATCTTTGTTTATAGTGCAGCCCATCTTACCGTTAAATCATCAAAGTAACGAACTCCTTGTGTCAGTCGTAGGTCGCTCTGAGTTTTGGAGTAGACCTACGTCACAGCTGAGTGTGCTACTCCTGCTTGTTTTCTGAGTAACTTGGAAGGCTGCTGAAACTGGGAGGGACTCAGAACAGAAAAGCCTCTGCAGCCCATCCACAGAGCAGTAAAAGCCCCCGTAACACACGGGCCGCATCCGTCTCAATGCGTCTCAGTGTGCCCATGGAAAATCAGGACGCTGTCTAGAGACTGGGGAAAGCCTGCGCTGCAGAATCACGGCATAAAGCCTTAGGGTTTTGTGGCAAATTTATGCTTCTCCGTGGATCGATATTTTCTCCTGGGAATTAGCTCGGCCTGGTGCTGAACCCTACTAAAGATTGAATGTTTCACAATGGGGCATAAAGTGATCCTAAAACCTGAGCTGCCATTACAATGCACCAAGCCATAATGCGTGGCAGGAATCCTCTATCAAATGAACAATGCATATGTACACGATAAGGCGAGAGGAGGCTGGGGAAGAATAAACAAGTTGTTTGAACTGGCTCAGGCTCTCAGGACTCATCACCCCTCATCTTCTGTACATTCGTGATGCCTAATGAGGAGTTCCCTAAGACTGGTTATCAGAGGAGGGAAAATAATTGAGCCTGTTTTATGCGGTGTGCTTGCTAGCACCAGTTGTAAATGGACTGCCGGAGCAGTGGCACTCTGCACTAGCACCGAAGGAGAGAAGAGTAACGTGCGACCCTCCCAGCGGGGAGAACTCTGTCAACTACATTCTAAGGACCCTTCTTCCTGGAAGCAGGGATACTGAGATCGGCGGAATGATGCCCCCCAGAGATAGCCACATTCTAATCTTAGGAACCTGTGACTATGTTAATTTATATGGTAAAAGAGACTTTGTGGATGTGTTTAAGGATCTCAAGATGGGGAAATTATCCTGGATTTTCTGGGAGAGCCCAATATAGTCTCAAAGTTCTTAAATGTAAGAGGCTGAAGGTCAAAGAGGGGAGAAGGTGCCGCAAAGGTAGATATGAAGATGGAGGAATGGTCTACGAGTATCTTCTAGAAACTAGAAAAGTAAAAAAAAAAAAGTAATAATAGTTCTCCACTAGATCGTCTGGAAGAAAAAGAGTCCTTTCGACTCCTTGATGTTAGGCCCACAAGATTCATTTCAGACTTCTGCCATCCAGAACAGTAAGAAAACAAACTTGTGTTCTTGAACCCACTGAATTTGAGGTGATCTGTTAAAGCAGCAGTTGGGAAACTAACGCAGATACTGAATCCTTGACAATGGCTAATGGCTTGATTGATTGGTCAGACACTTGGGAAAAACAAACAGAAAAAATGGCTACCTACTATTATATCATCTCTATTATTTCTGGCCTGATTTTATAACTTAAATTTTCTCCCTATTACGCATTATATTTTTTCATGGTATTGGTATGTTTTTTAACATGACTTTAGCATCATGTATTTGCCTTGCAGAGTGCTGGTTGATTTTTATTTTCCCATTTGTGTTCACGATCTTTGCTGTGAGACATGATTATTTGGAGAAGTTCAGTCCTCAGGCTTGCACACAGGTCTTTAAGCAGGGATAGCCTTTCATTTAGGGCTAATCTTGAATTACCACTGAGGGCACACCTTTCTGAGAACTCTACTCATCAACTATGGGATTGAGAGGTGAGCTATTGTGGATGGTGAAATGGAGACTATTTAAAAAACCAGTGGAAAGCACCTGGTATCATTCCCTCTACTCAGTTTAGGTAGTGTTTTCCCCTCTTAGGTATTTCAGCACGAGTATTTGCTGATCGGTATGTAAATAAGGCATTGGTAAGGACTCTCCGTTTTCTCCTTCGCTCTCTCTGTGCAGGTCTGTGCCCTCAGGAACTAGGTTCCGCAGCACAAGCTGACTTGGCCTCCATCACCTGGGCCGGGCCCTGTAGCTCAGCTAAACCACCAGGCTCCACCTTGGTTCCCACCTTTTCCCAGTGGCCTGGGAACTCTTTGCAGAGTAAGATGAGACAAGGACTGGTCTTAACTGAGTTGCTTACCCTAACATTACCTTGTACTGTTTGATATCTAATGACTGAAAACTGATGTTTAATGTATTTTATCCATTTTCAGATGTTCTGGTATACAGGGAAATTCCATTTCTGTTCTTCATCTTTAACAACAGCAGGTAATTTCAAATAATTATTTTGAAATCCTTTTTAATACCTCACAAAAGTCATTTTGGAAGCTCTCTTTTAACAAAACCATCTCATTACCTTGTTATGTACTATGTTATAATTCATTTGTCTTTTTAATATGTGTGACTACAACTTTATGAAACTGTGCTTATTTTATTAAATTTAAATTCAAGAGATTTGTTGTTGAAATACATTTTTTCTATATTAAATGCTTTTAGTCCACTGCATAACAGTATTTTAAGTTTGATTTAACCTTCTTTCTGTGTAGTTTTATTACTAAATCGGTCAAGCAGATTGATTGTAAAAATGGCCCCAATTCTGTCCCCTTTCTCACACTCTCACCTTTTGAGTTACAACTTTCAGTCCCCCGCTGTAGAGAGCTGGGGTCTATTTTATCACCCCTTAATTCTGGATTGGCCTTTTGAGTTGTGTTGATGAGATATGCATTAGCCCAAAGACTGAAGTGGGCATGATATGTTTCCCACATATTAGCCACTAAAAGTCTTACATATTTTTGCTCTCTCTCCTCCTCTCCTATTATCATGAAAACAGGTCCAAGCTGTATTGCCAGCAGATAAAACAATTGGTACGGAGACAAGTCAGAAAAGTTTTCTTAGCTGGTATCCCCGGCATGGGAGAGAGCCCAGCCTAGATCCCAGCACACACTGCCCAGCCTGCAGCAGGACTAACCCCCAGGGTTAGGACACATAAGCAGGACTGACCCTTCAAAGGGTGCTACTTCAGGTCAGCAGCATCACTGAGCTAACCCCGGGGTTATGAGAAACATTGTTTTATACACTACACTTTTTTGGTTGTTTGTTATATAACAATAGATGATACAATTTCCAACTTTTACTTCTTGCTACCAGTGCCCTTCGCTTTCTAGTATGAGATCTATGAGAAATGCTTATGAATTTTAATATATGGGAATTACATTTTCTAATTGGACTTTTCAGAGATCTCATTTGTATAATAGAGGTTGAATTAGTATTTTAGCAGAATTGTGTGATACGTGTTATATAAAACAAATATTTATAACAAAATACAAATATATAAATATATAAAACATATATTTATATGTTAATTACATATGTATGTATATACATATCTATTATAATATGTATTTTGAGCTTCTGCTAAAGTTTATAGAAATAGGTCAGAATCAGAATTATAGCAATGGACAATATTTTGCTTTAGACATCTAAACTCAGAAGGAAGAAGAACAATGTTTGGAGTAAACAATAATAACTCAGGAACTCAAAGAGACTATATGTATCCTCTCATGCAATATTTATAATGATATGATACACTATTAATATTTGCATTTTACAGAGTTAAAAATGATAAGATGTTTGATTTCAAATAATAAGTGGTTAAACAGGAGCATAAACTCAACTGTATTCTATTTAAAAACCTACCTAGAGGTATTCTAGATATGCACACACATTTTGTAAATCAGGAAACTGAAGCAAAACCCTGTGAAATGACTATGCAAAAAAGCACAGTTATATTTTAAATCCCAGGATTAGAGAATGTACTGATTCCTTTTCTAGTGATGCTCTGCTCTGGCTACCAAGCTATCAACTGATGGATTTAAAAAACAAATGATCTAAAAGACATCATGTAGCTGATGTAATAAGTGCACTCTCAATTTATCATTTGATATTCTCAGATATAGAAACATACAATTATCTCAATAGTATGTTATTTATATTTTTCATTATTAGATAGCATACATTGTGGTAAAAATATTTAGTATGTTCATATACAAGAGTCAAATCAAGGGTAGGAATGACTTACTTTTTGAAGATAAGTTTTCATAGTTTTATTTGCCTGCTTATTTTAAGTTTCAGACTGTTATTAAGCTAAAAGAGATAGTACCTAATAAATAAACTTTTATGATAACTATTTTGGAATATGGCTTTCTCCCCATTTAAGACTTATAATAATATTGGACATCATTTAAAAATGAACTAAGAATGAAAAAGTGTATGAAGAGCATATATTGGTTAGTTGGGAGCCAGTAGGTAAATATGTTCTGTACCACATACAGTTCATTTTGACTAATCTTGGTGAGTGGCAAGATTTGTTGAACAGCACCATGGAGACAGAGGAGCATAACATCAGTGACACTCAGCTCTTGCATTAGGGAGCATGATCTTCAGGGCGCTCAGTGAACAGCTCAGTGTTGTCCCACATGTGGTGATGATGTCTACAATTACTTTTCCAGTTAAGGGCTTTACTTGCCCTTGGGCTACTTTTCACTTTTCCATTTTGATTTGTAAAATATATAACTTTACGAATTTCAAAACCAAGGCTAGGAAAACTTGGCAGGTTTTGCTGACTTATATTCTGCATTTGGGGATTCAGTCCAACCACAGTTTCCAACAAAATGCAAGAATTGCAAATCTGTCCAAGGTGAAACAATAACATCATAGTTCACAAGTACTGAATGACTCCAGGACAGAAAAATTATGAATTTTGCCCATCTTTGGACAGAGCCAAAACTGACAAGTAAACAATAGAAAAAGGAATGCCTTTAGGCTTTCTGTGACAGCAAGGCCTGAATCATATAATAAATGGCCATTCTAATGGTTACACTGTTACCCTGTAGTGACATATATCTCAGAAATGTTAATAAATGGAGTGTAAGCATAATTATTCACCTCTCTCTATATTTATTAACTATAATAAAACTTGTGCTTTTAAACCACGCAAATTAAAATGTTTTCTTAGTGAACTTAAATACTATATAAAGCTTATTCATCAATGTTGTTGAGAATGTAAAAATTAAGACCTGTAGAATTTTAGGCAATATTTCACAGTATATAATCAGAGATTAACAGTTTATCCAGATTTTAGTTGCCAAATTTTATGATCTAAAAAGATACAACTCTAATTAGAACAAACATGCATAGTATCACTCTGTACTTAGAATAAAGCGTGGCTTCCACCTTGGGTTGGTGACATCATTATTGAATCCCTGCATTTTATTCCAAATAATGTATGAATACATTTTCTGCAGAATAGGAAAAACAATTTTAGAGTCTTTACAATTTAATACACACTCAGGAAGATTATTTTTCTGATTGCCCTTGAGTAAAGACAAAGAGCTCTGTCATCCTTTTCTGTATAATTGTGTGATAGTATGAAGGGAGTTTATTTTTAAATGAGAGAATGATGCAAAGCCCTGTATCTGCGTGTTCTGGAAGGACAACCAGTTTAAACAAAACAGAATTATTTGGGCCCATGAGGACCCTCTCAGATTGTGTGTTAAAAGGTAAAGTAATACTACTGAAATCATAATTGTTTAGTAAAGGATATTATATGAATGCTGGAGGATTTCTTCTGGATTTTTGTTTTTTGCTTATTTTCATCAAAAGGGTGTGTTTCTTAGACAAATGAGAATCTGAATATTATTAAGAGATTGGGCACTAAAAGTGATTCACATCAGTCCAAGTTCTGATTTGTCCTTGAAAGCAGTGTTTCTTGAATTTCATGTGATGAATCATCTGTTCTTGTTAGGATTCATATTCTGATTCAGTAAATATTGGATCAGGTCTGATATTTGCTTTTCTAATGAACACCCAGCTGATATTGGGGCTGCTGGTCTTTATACCATATTTTGAGTAGCAAGTTTCTACAAGATTTTCCTTTATTTTTTCTATTTCCCATTAACTATAAGTCTTTTTGATTTGAAATTCAGACATGTTTTTAGAGTTTTTATAGTTCCCATCAAGTTAACTACAAGTCATTTTATAGTTGATCTGAAATTCAGAGATTAAAATCAGGAAGATTTTAATCTTCCTGATTAAAGGAAGAAATATCCCAAAGCAGAAAGAAGTCTAGGTGTTGTTTTGAATAGAATGAAAAGTTTATTCTCTCCAGGCCCTGAGGATATATATTGTTCTAATAACTCCTAAGAAATAAATCACATTGTGTTGAAACTATGTAAGACCATTCTTATCCACAACAAGTCCCATTGGAGAAATTTTACTCTATACAGAACTTTAAAGATATTTATACCAGAATCATCTATCATCTATCTATCTATCTATCTATCTATCTATCTATCTATCTATCCATCTTTCATCCATGTTTACCAAGAACTGGTGAGTGTTTATCCCAGCTATGTTCACAATTCTTAAAAACTAGAAACAAATCAAATATCCTTAAGCTACTCAAATGTTAGATTATCTGCGGTAGAATTATACAATGGGACACTACTCAGCAATTTAAAAAATTGATTCATTTACATAAAAACATAGATGAGATTTTAATGCAGTTTTAAATTATGAGAAGCCAGATACAAAAAGGCCACTTACTGTGTGATCACATTGCTATGGCATTTTGAAATAGGAAAATATAGTATTAAAAATGAGTAGTTGGAGGAGAAGTTGCCTTTAAATGTACATCATGAATGAGTTTTTTGAGAGATGAAACTATTCTATATGGTTTTGTGTTGGGAAATACATAATCCCATGCACCTACAAAACCCATAAAACTGTACACCACAAAGATTAACTTTTATTAGATGTAACTTTTCAATCAACTGGGATGGGATAAAAATTATTAAAAATGAATCTCAATAGATTAAAAATTTATTAATAATGGGCTGATGGGTTGAAAAGAAAAAAAAACATGATCCAAGTAATTTGAAAATAATGTTCTGTCTAGATCCTGTAGGCTGGAAGAAAAACAGGCTACTCTTGTGTGTATTAGCCATAAAACAATAATGAGGTACTATAACAAAAAATACTCAGAAATAAGAAATATATCTTGATTGTTAAAAATACTACAGCACCAACAAAAATTTAATAGAGAAATAGTAGAAAAATTATAGAGTTTTCTCTGAACTAGGAAAGTAAAAAAGAAAAGGAAACTAAGAGGCAAAAATAAGATATTTGAGCAACAAGCATACATTTTAACATGCACTTGATTTTAGACTACCTTTTGAATTTATTTCCACAATTCATGCCCTTTCCCACTGCCTGTTCTTATTCCAGGCCCTGGCTTATACCCTGAATTTTTCCAGCCCTGGGGTTTAGTGCTCGATATGTGTTTCCTAAGCCTAGAGCACTGATCCTATTACTGTGCTGTTGCATGTCTTTCTTCACGCAGGTATAGTCTCAAACATGTAATTCAAAACAAGTTAATTCGGCATTCTTTCTTTTTCTTCCGGCAACTGTTTGTGATGTTAGTTTAATTTGTTTCTGCCATAGCGTTGTTTATTTTCTGAAATAAATCTGCTATAATATGTTTGAGGTTAGTCTTGCAAACAGCTATAACACCAATACCTAGACGAATTCTTGGTATTTGGTAATTCCCCCTTAAAAAAAAAAAAGATAGGAGGAGAAGAGAGAGGTAATGAAGAGGGGTGGGAAGAGGAAGGAGAAGGAAAAAAAGGAAGAGGAGAAGAAAATGAAGGAGGAGGGGAAAAAAAGAAGAAAGAGAAGGAACAAACACAGGAAGAAAGGGGGAGAAGGAGGGAGGGAAAGAAGAAAGCTGACCTTATAGCAATTGCAAGGGATGTGCACAATGGCACATACTAGATATTCAAAAAATTCTGTCCTGTCATCATTGCTTCTTAATGACTCTATTCATTATCTGTAAGCTGTTTTGAAAAGAATACACTTTCTTGTGTTTTGTCATCATTCCATGTGTAAGAGGTATAATTCAGATATTTCTATTTTGTAATTAAATCAAATTTGTTAAGCATATAAAGTATTTTGGGTGCAATAACTAATTTCTTCTTGCCTTTTAAAGTCAGTGATTTAGTTTCTCTCTTTGACCACACCCTACTTACTTAAAAACGTATTTCCATAAATAGTGCTCTTTTCATGCATGATTTTCTTCTTGGTGGGCTTATTCCACACTATAGTAATGTATTCAAGCTTTGCTCTCTTGAAAAGTATGATAAAATAACTGCCCTTTGAACCTGCATTCTTATGTAACCATTGCTTAGTATGTATCATCACTGTCAAACCTAAAATTTTCTGGAATAGATGTATTCACTGTAATGATTTCTCATATAACACTTGCTGATTAGTTCTGCTTATGCAGTCTGGGTTTTGCAAAAGATATTCATTGATAGTTTTCTGATTAAGGTCATTTATAACATATCAAGTTCTAAGTAAAAAGAATATTTTAAAAAGTTGTTCACTTGGCCATCTCCAAATTTTTGCCACTTTATCCAGCTTATCTACCCCTTCTGTAATACATTTGATGACACCCATATATCCCACCAAACTAACATCTCCTAGTTTGTCATTAGTTTTCTAAATAAGAACCTGATTTGTGAAGTTAGCATGGTGGAACTGAAACAGCCTTAGAGACCCAGCATTGGATCACGGTTAAAATATTACAGCTGCCCTTTAAAGAGCTTTATATAAATTCAGTGAGTATGAGAAGACCATAGTATTTTAAAAACAGTAAACATAGGTAGTAAGAATGGGATACTTTCTCCCCCATTTTCTTTTGAAGCAAATGGAAAAGAAGATACGTTAGATGGAAAAATCTGAAAAATTGCTCCCTTCAGGCCAAGTCACTCAAAAGATATCCACTTCCACTCAAAGTTGACCATTTGGAAATAAACTGAGGTGCCCTTGGCTTCTAAACCACAATGGGAAACTGGATTTTCTACTTTGTCATTGAACTTAGTTCCTGCCAAAGACTGCTAGTGTGTTCATCAATTGTGGTTCAGATGAAGGCTCAGATTGGGAAAGAAAGAAGGAAATGTCAAACATGAAATAAAAGCCATGGACACAAATATCATAAATTAAATCCATGAGAAGTGATCTAAAATTTTTAAATATGAATGTGGCTTTCAGTCTTTCTTACTATGACAATTCTTAAATATATTGTGAGTATTGACAATGTTTTGAAATACTTATGTTGCTCCCTTAAAAATGCTATGTAGTCTCACATTTATCTTGTATGTGTTCAATTTGTTTTTCAGCCATATTATGTGGTTCTTAATGATGCAAAACACTTTTGCTATTATTTCTTTATCCATGTACCCATCCATTTATTTATTTTCATTGCTTTTGGTTCTGTCTACCACTCAACCTTCATTTGCACATGAAGTGGATTCTTTGTAAATTTGTAATAACTTAATTAAATGTATGTGATATTGAAAAATACACTAATGAAGTCTTACATTTAGAATACACTAAGCATGTGAGGTTTGCAAATAATATTTTAAAAGGTGTGTTTATTTAAGTGTATTTCATGTGCACAGCTATACATATTTTAGATTCTTGTGCTTTTCTTGGCAGCACTAGCTAAAGAAAAACTGTGGATATTTATTTTTACTAAAGCTTCCCTTTTAAAAATCTCTACCTACACTTAATATTTTTATCTTCTCTGTAACAATTTTCTTATTTTTATTTGTTTTAATATATATGCAAGGGATTTTATGCCCCAGTAAATAAAAGCACTAGCAAACTCTTACCTACTTTAAAAATGAAAGATTGGGGAGGGCTGGGGCGGAGGGACGGGATGGGAGTAGAAAACAGAAGACTGTATAAGAACAACAATTAAAATAAAATATAATTTTAAAAAAATGAAAGAAAACATTTAATATTGAGTTTATTTTTATACATCAAATAAAGTTTATTTATTTTATCAAGTTACAAATGAGAACCACATTATTATAAAAACATAAACAAAAACACAATAGAATGTAGAATTTCTCTAGAACACAATTTTAAGTTGCAAAACATCACCGTTAATGAAAAGAAAACACAGAATTTAGTACCAGGCTTAATTTAAGTTCATTACTTGAAAAACATTTTGTATATAAAACTGTCTAATTTTATTTGGAGAGGTCAATTGATTGAAATATATAGTCCTAGGTTTATATTT
Organism: Anoura caudifer; assembly: GCA_004027475.1. Taxonomy (NCBI): domain Eukaryota; kingdom Metazoa; phylum Chordata; class Mammalia; order Chiroptera; family Phyllostomidae; genus Anoura; species Anoura caudifer. The sequence continues at coordinate 70,325 of PVKU01006186.1, forward strand.
TCTTGTTGTAATTTTCCCTTTAAGTGCTGGCAAAAATGTGAAAAAAAGGGAACTCTTTTGCACTGTTGGTGGGAATGCAGATTGGTACAGGCACTGTGGAAAACAGTATGGAGATACTTCAAAAAATTAAAAATGGATTTTCCCTTTGACCCAGTGGTCCCACTTCTGGGAATATATCTGAAGGAACCCAAAACACTAATTTGAAAAAATATAAGCAACCCTGTGTTCATTTCAGAGTTATTTATAATTGCAAGATACAGAAGCAGCTCAAGCATTCATCAATAGATGAGTGAATAAAAGAACTATGGAACACTTATACAATGGAATACTATTCAGTCATAAAAAAGAAGAAAATTTTACCCTTTGAGACAGTACGGATGGATCTGGAGAACATTATGCTAAGTGAAATAAGCCACTCAGAAAAAGACAAATACCATATAGTTTCACTCATATGGAATCTAATGAAAAAACTGAACTAACAAGGAAAATGGGGGCAGATTCATAGATGGAGAGCAGATGACATCTGGAATGGGGGAGGTTAGAGGGGGGAGGGATTGAGCAAAAGGAAAAAGGACTCATGGACATGGACATCTGGGTGGTGATTTCTGGGGGGAGGGGGCTATAATGGAACTAAAAGGTAATGTAAAATAAAATAAATAGAGGTAAGAAAGACTTAAATATATGTACTATATACTATATACTATATATATGTATTGGGACATAATCTATGTTTTGTTACCTTAGTAGTTCATATTTTTTGGTTGTGAATAATTAAGAGCTATCTTCAGCTATATTTTGCTATTAGGAAATTACCATCATTACAGTTTATTAATGTTAAATGAATAAGAAATGAGTATGATTTTATATATTTTTTATATCCTGGATATTTTTGCATAGACAGCAAATACTTTCCAATACACTGCCCAGTGGCATATTTCTGCCATTTGGTTTCCATTAATCCTTGAGAAACTTGGGAAGTTTAAAGAGATACCACAATGACATAGTGTACTTTAGAATTTGGGTATTAATTGCATTCAGTTTTGCGTTTTTTCTCAGCAACCAAGAGAAACGAAACTAGCTAGAGAAGAGCCAGCGTTTTTGAGGCCAGCAGCCTGGGACTTGTCCTTGCGTCAGGATCGTCCGCTGCGGTGATGCGGTGTCAGCACAATGGTGGTTATGGGGACCAGAGCTGTCACAGGTGAGATGCTTTAAAATTAAACCTGAGTTGAAAGTGAATCAGGTTTCTCTCATTGTGGACAAATGTAAGAGTAGATCTACTTGAGGACAAGATTTGAATTTCACCAATAAAACATGGAGGAGTGGTTCAGAGGGCATTTTAAAAATGTCTTATTTATAACACTAATCTAGTAGTGTTAATATACCTACCTAGAGGCATTCCATTAATGTGGACAATGAAAGAACTCCAAGAAAACATTTTTAAATATTTATAATTAACTAATTGAATAAACAATATGAACTTTGTAAAAGTTTATATTGAATCACAATAAAAAGCCAAACTAAAAACAATTGTATATTTTATATATTTAATAAAATGTTTTATTAAAAATGATATTTTGTATACCGTTTCCATTGTTATAATACTTGCCATTATTTTTGTTTCTTATTCACTTGGATCCTACAGTCAAACCTGGGTTCTTGAATGTCTCCCATCCCAAATAATTTGGTCCTTGGCCAAGTTGTTCATGGGATAAATTGTCTCAGTTGTCTAATAAAACTTTGGTTCTTGACCTGATACTGCATTTTTATTTGGGAAAAATGATTTGGTTTTCAAACAAACCACTTTTGGAACAGCCTTCCAGAATGAATGAAGTCTAGAACCAAGATTCCACGATAGAGATAATCAAGGAAAATTTCCCAGAGTCAAATTAGAAACCCAAATTATAGGAGCAAAGAGACAGTAGTAAATCCATTTGAACTTGAACTCATTTCTTATGAAGATAGTAGTTCTAAATTCAGTACACTTCATTCCCAAATCAAGTTTATTTTGTTAATTTTTTGTAAAAGGCTATGACATGTTGTTCATACCTACCTGATAGTATGTGCCTTTTAAGAAATGTGAAGTTATTCTAAGCACGGAGTTAAAGGAGTTATGTTCAAGTTGCCAATTTAACCTTCATTTTTTATCTATTGTGACTTTGGAAAAACAATTTAAAATTTCTGAATTTGTATTTATTTTTGCAATGAAAATGTAACATCTTTTTAACTCAAATGATTATTTTGTAGTGCAAATAAAATGCAGTATATAAGGTTCTACTGATTAATATAAAAATCACCCAATTATCACTACTATGATTATTAATATTATTATGCCCATTAGTTGTTTTTCTTTCTTGTAATCCACTCAAGCTGTATATATCTACTGTACTTTGAAATACAAATTCAAGGCATGGTAATTGCTCATTATATCAGGTAACATGTGGGAAAGAATAAGACACAGATGGTACTGCAGGGTCTGATTCAAGAGAAACAACGAAGTGGTTAGGTCACAGTTTGTAAATAAAGAATGTCATGGTCAGTCATAAATCACATCACAGTCAACTCAGAAATCAGTAAATTTGATATGCTTTTTACTTTTATCATAACTAATTTAGAAATTGAGAAAAGTTGTAATACAATGAAATAAGGAACCTTGTCATTCTTGCTCATGGCAATGTGCCTAGTTTATAGCACATTACTTGGTATATAAAAGGTTGTCATAAGAAATATTGTCTAAGGGAATAAAAGAATCAATGAGTGAATGACTGAGGGTACATATAAACCCACAGGTGCAAGTAAAAACAATTGGGTAATGCAGAACCTGAGAGAACCATCCTTAGCTCCTCTTTCTGCTGTGCTACTCACATCCAATCAGAAATCCCTAATTATTCTGCTTTACATATAAAAAATACATTAATTTATTTCCTTTCTCAATGATCTTGATTAAGACATAATTATTTTTCCCTATATCATGGCAATGGTTTCCTTATTAATTTTATTTTTGGCTCCCTGTTCTATTTAGCCTTTAACATGCATTTACCAGAGTGTTAATAAAGTGTTATTAATATAATGTTAATCATTTGGGTTATGCCTATGCATACAATCTCCCAACAACTCATCATAAGGAATCCCAAATCCCTGACCTTTCACTCAATCATTCAAACATTATCTCTGCCTTTACCCTCAATCTTCCTGGCACCATTTTCCTACCAGATCTAGATCAAACTGCTTGCAGATTTGCAAATCAGCTCTCCTATTCATTTCTTTTGCTACAGTATCTTTCTGTTTTCTTCATCATACCTTTAGGTTTTCTAAAGTATCTTCAAGCCATTCTTTAAAAATTAAGGTAAATAAGGGAAAGGGACTAGATAAACAGCAAGCATGAATGACCCAGGACATGCTCAACAGTGTGGGGACTGGGTGCAGGAGTGGGGGGGATGGGATGGGATGAGGAAGGCAAAGGGGGGAAATTGGGACAAGTTTAATAGAAGAACAACAAACAAATGGTAAAAAAATAGGTCAAATAGTACATCCATAGATAACACTTATAATCTTAAAACAGTTCCCAAGTATTCCACAAACTTAATTTTTAAAAAGATAAATGTTAGTAACAATTACTGACTTACAATATCTTTTGACTTTTCTCTAAAATATAGGGATATTTTAACTAAAAAATAGTAAATACTGCTCCAGCAGTAAAGCATCATTTAAACAAAAAAACACATTTCAAATAACAGATAATTTCATATGTAATTTCTAAAATAAACTAGCCCCAATTTTGTCATGTATAGTCCTCAGAATATAAATGAACAATCAAACATTCTAGCAAGCTCCACATCCTAGTTGGTAACACCTGTTGTGTCACTCTGCAGGATATGGTGGACTGATGACATTATTACAAACTCATGCTTTTCAACACTTTAAAATTCCTAATTCTCATTCTAAAGTCATGCTTAGTTACTGGTTTTATAATTTTATCAAAAATATCTTTCTAGTTTCTTTTCTGTCCTTTCAATCTATCCTGATTTAGAGATGAGACAAATTGTATTTTTGAAGGTATGTGATGTATCCATGAGTAATGAAGAATTTCAAATAAAGTGAACATATTTTGTGATTATCATTTTATTGATGTCCATATGTGTGTTATTTGTGCTAATTGGATGGGGCTAATAACCGCATATGTGGTACGAAGCTGTCTATGGTGTTTTCTGAAGAGGCAGATTATGTACCTTCTAGGATATTAATATACACAGGTTAAGGTGAATGAAGTGCAGGAAAATAATGACTAACGTTGGATATGGTGCATGACTTAAGAGAATCACATGATTATTTTTCATCAAAGACAAGGATTTATCCTCATAAAGATAAAAATCTCATAGACAATTAAAAAGCTTCCCAATGACATATTTATGGGAAGAAAGTAGTTAAAATAAATAGGATATGAAGGAACAGGGTCTTGCCCACAGACTCCTGACCTCTAACACAGACACATTAAATGTAAAACAATGATATAATAATATTATCAGCTTCTTTAACATATATCACTGGCATCATAAACAAAAAGAAAAAAAGAGTAGAAATAAAAAGATGAATAAAAACCAAGAATTGTAATTTAAAGTGCCAGATATCCAAAAAACCAAAGTCAAGATTAAATTTGTTTTCTGTTTTGAATTTAAAAATCTAAAAGAGCAAAAATGTACTTGAGAAGAGTTAAGAAAATGGCATACAAAGTTAAAATTAGTTCACTAGTAGCACCAAACACTTTAAAACGCCATAGTAAAATATATATTAAAGGACAAATTGTCAGAAATGCATTAAATATAATGTGGTGATGATACCTACCAGAAATGTTACATTAGCTGTGGAGTAAGAATTACATACACATTATGCAATTTCATTACCATGTTAGAATAATAGTGAATAATTGAAATACAGTGAGAAAAACAGGATTCAAGTTTCTTTAATGCAGGTAAAACATACAGGAGCTTATCTGCTTAGAGAAGACTACAAAATAATGAAATATGTACAAGATACTACTAGGCAGACACCAGTTTGACTGGGCCTAATATCCCTGCACTGATGAGCAGCTACTGATTATATGGTATGAAGTTTAAAGGGATCCTGAAGGCTGAGGTCCTGTCTTAACAGGGTTCTGCAAACCTTCTTGGAACCTCCCGACTCTTCTAGAAACCACTATCCATCATTCTGCCTACATGTCTGGGATAAATGAGAATGTAAATTTTCTCCATATTACTAAGAGTTTACTATTAGATTTAGATGAATCATGGATCAGACCAAGAATTAGGACCAAGCCTCAGGCCTACTTGTTTGTTTGTTTGTTCCCCTGCATTTATCATTAATGTATCAGTATACTACCGCCAAAGGAAAGGCTCTGGGTTTTTTTAATATTAAAAAAATGTAAAAGGTATTGGGAAACAATTTTTTCTTTATTTGGGTAAGTTGAAGATGTAGAGTGATTTTTTAAAAGGTTTTATTTATTTATTTTTAGACAGAGGGTAATGGAGGGAGAAAGAGAAGGAGAGAAACATCAATGTGTGGTCACCTCTCACGTGCCCCCTTACTGGGGACCTGGCCCACAACCCTGGCATGTGCTCTGACTGGGAATCGAACCGGCAACCCTTTGGTTCATAGCCCATACTCAATACACTGAGCTATACCAGCCAGGGCTGATTTTTCTGTTTTTAAAAGCTTTTATTATATTAACTAATTTAATAAACTTTTACACATTTTGGTTGCAGTATATTTTGTGGTAACAAAATATAATTTACATTTTGATATGATGTTAATAACATTTATAATTGATATGATGTTAATAACAATTTTCAAAAGTTAAGGTTCATGTTTTTCTTTTTTAGACTATTTAATATTTACTTATGGAGTAATCAAAATCATTTTTAAGTTTTATTTTAAACCTTTTTTCTAATTAAACATAAACAAGAATCTCAAAACTTATAGGAAGTATACTAAAAATGAGTAATTTTTTAAAAAGTAATTTTGACATTTTATTTTAGTTAGGATACTATTATTTTAAACCTTTATTCAAATAAAACCTATAAATAGTATACTGAAAACTTATACTTATATATGTCTTATTTGAAAAATGGTTTCATTCAGGTTTCTTCTTGATAGACATATAGTTTTTAAACACATTCTCTCGATTTAAAGTAGGAAATTATGCTACTTATAATCCTATTAGTCTTATGTAACCAGTGACTATACCTAAAGGTACTTCCTTCCTCTCTTCCACTAACTTAAATTTTTTCATTGTAAGAAAATATGGTGTATATCCTTCAGCCGGTATTATAACCTACAGGTGCCTAAAAATGTATCCAATTTATTAACAAAAAGCATATATTGTGATTTATCTAATAACATATACTAGCATATATGCAATGCTGATACCCGATTTTTTTGTCACTTCCAAAAACTCTGAACATAATTGTAATGTTATTGAAACTCCCCATTGGTTTGTCATATGTGATATCATGGAGTTCATATATTATGCATGTTTAAGCTTAAATAGATAATATGAATAGAAAGCATTTTAAAAATTAAGAATATTATAATTAAATTAGATGCCCAATGAGTAAGACAACAGTATGTTCATGGCAATCTGACCGGTGAACAAGCAGGTTAGTCCTTCTCTGGCTGGTGGGCTGGGTGGAATGTGGAGGGTTGGGAATCAGTGACAGTCTGTGTGTGTAATTTATGAAATTATAAGTCTTATTAGATTGGGTTAACATTTGGTATTTAGTGTGACTTTAATACAAATTTCTGACCTGACCACTTTTAAGCTAATTCCTTTTTAAATCTATGATATTTAAAACAATGTTGCTGAATAGAGTTCCTTTACCTGTTCTGAATCACTCATCTATTAATTTATCAAATACAATTATTGATTGGGGGCAAATTTATGATATATGGATACAGTTATGTATAGCTTGCCATGAAGGCAGATTGTAACATTGTTCAGGCTCTCATTCCCATTCCAAAAGTATTTTAATTAGTCCCTTAATGGAAAGGCTATAAAAGTGCATGGCACTTAATCTAAGGAAATTGACATTTTGAAAGCAAATACATGGAGCACGAAATGTATAAACATGCCAGAAAGTTATAAATGATAGTTGCATGTCATCATATGTTTGTGTAAACTAAATGCATGTACAGCATCGAGACTGATAAGTAATGCCAACTTTGGGATTTAGATGAATACGATCACGTCAGTTGGAACAAATGCAGGACTCAGAGGGTGGAGATGGGTGTTAGGTGGGCTCTCACCTGTGGAACAGAGGTTATGTGAAAACTCTCTGAACATTCCTCCCAACTTGCTCTGAATCCCAAACTGCTGTAAAATGTTTATTTTAAAAATGTAATTTTTGCAAATAATAAACTTTAATTCTCCGAGACTTCAGTTCACCAGAAGTACCAATGCACACAGCCATGGCTTACACTCCCCATCATGACTCAGAAGTGCCCTGTTTTGGAAATTATACTCCCACGCCATGCTTGTCAGCCTCACCTAACTTTTTATCGAAGTGCAGACATCTCTGACCATCCAGTGTGAGGCTATACTGAAAAGGTATTTTTCAGAAGTATTTTCGATATGAGATTGTGTGAAAAGAATGATACATTCAAGTCCATAGAATGTTTCTGTTGACTATTTTGGAGCAGGAAAAAGTTGAGATTTTTCTTTGAACTTCTCTAGTATAAAAATAACAACATACAGAGATAACCGCTGCCCAGAGTTTTTTAAAGTATAAACTTTTTTTCGTTTTATTCACATAGTATTTTATAAAACTGTGTATCTTAGACAATTTGGTTTTTCAGTTGTTATTCCTTTATGTGTACTACATGTGAAATACACAATTTTAGATAAAATGTATTTCTTTTATTCCCTAAAAATGCACACATAGTCTATTTATATGACTTTCATAGATATTGCTTCAACTTCACTTGAAGTATGTGATTTTTTTTCCTTTGAAATCTAATTCTTTTTCATTCTGTAATTATTTGGGTTCAGGACACTGATAAATTGAATTATTTGATTCTTTCTCAAAACAGAAGAAACACTTTTGATCTTAAGAAAGATAACCACCTAACTACATGGGATGCTTTATTCGCAGTCTATGGAATCCATAGTCTCTGGTGTGCCTTTCAGGTCCTGGCTTTCTGTAACAATCTCTCTCATCTTATCGCAACCTTCAACTAACTGACTTGATTTCTCCTTGTAGTGCTTGCAACTCAACTAACATAAATATTATATTTGAAGTAAATGTCAAGCATTAGCTTTTTTGAATTACCAGCTATGCCAGGCAAATATGAGGGCTAGAAACTGAACTTTTGTTGTAGGAATAGACTAGGACCCACTTAGTAACTTTGCTAAAGTTAGTCTTTCGACCTGTGTTACACATGATTTAAAACCTAAATTTAAATGCTAAGACAAACAACTAAACACAATGTTTGTATTATTGCTTATATCTACTTGTTTTTCTTTTAACCTAACTTTACCAATATAAAAATATTGACATCATTTTTGCATATTTAAATTTAATTTCAAATGTAGATTGGGAAACATCCTTTGAAAATATAAATATATACAAATTCTTATACATACAAGACCTATATAATTGTAAAAGTGCTTATACTTACCTGAAATGTTATGGGTTGAGTTGTGTCTCCTAAATGATATGCTAATCTCATCACTTTTAAATATAAGCTTATTTAAAAATAGGGACTTTTCGGATGATCCAGATAAGATGAGGTTATTACATAGGACTTAATCCAATGGTGTCATCAAAGCGAACGTTTGGACACAGATATAAAAATGAGAAAGGGAATCTGATGTGAAGATACTTTGAGAATGCTGTCTAATGCCAAGGAATATCTAAGACTACCAGAAACCAGCAGAGAGGCACGGGACAGAGCCTCCCTCCCAGCCCTCACAAGGAACCAACCCGACTTTTTCCTTGATTTCAGACCCAGTCTCCATAACTGTGAGATAATAGAGTTTTGTTGTTCAAGCCATCCAGTTCGTAGTGGTTTGTTATAGCAGCTGCAGGAAACTCATATATGGACTAATGTTAAATAAATTTCCTGTTTTTTAAAGATTTTATATATTTATTTTTAGAGAGAGGAGAAGAGAGGGAGAAAGAAAGGGAGGGAAACATCAATGTGTGTTTGCCTCTCATATGGCCCCCACAAGGGACCTGGCCTGCAACCTAGGCATGTGTCCTGACTGGGAATCGAACTGGCGACCCTTGGGTTCACAGCCTGCACTCAATCCACTGAGCTACACCAGCCAGGGCAATAAATTTCCTGTTAATGAGATGTAGGCATACAAAGCCTAAGAGAAGAGATTATGTTACACATAATTTGCATGTATATTTAGTATATGTTATTTAATAAATTATATATAGTATGTATATGTATTATATGTAGTATGCTATTATACATATATGTAGTATACTATTATATATATGGACATATAGGTGCATATATAATATAACATAATATAGCATATAATGTAATCATGTAGAAACTGAGGCATTAAAAAGCCCTTAATCTCTTCACAATAACTTAGCTAGTATTAAATGGCAAAGGTATTATTGTCTTCATGTGGTATAGTTTCAAGGCTTCCTTCTCAGTCACCAAATTATCCCTGACCCAATTCACTCCTTAGGTGAACCATCATTTAACCAGTAACTGTACAAGAAGAAATTTGTAAATATTGTTGATGTAAATTCTGAAACAATCTGTAAAAGAACATTTTCACTGCTATAGTCCAAGAGATCTATTTCCAAATTTTCCCACCCCATATGAAATAGCAGCTTTGTTTATATTTAGGTGAGTCATTCAAAATAGTTATTGATCAACAAATGCTTTTGAGACGTTCCCTAATTCATCTTTCCTAATTAATTTAGCACACCAATGAAATTACTTTGCATACATTGTCTATTAACATGAGCTCAACTATTTCTCAACAAAATCGGGTTTACGTGTGTGTGGGTGTTGTGTCTTTAGACCAGCCTGGAGAATAATCATTTTTATTTCCTGGAGCTTGTACAAATATTTTAAATATGACACTTCTTACTTTACTACTTATATATAAACAATCACTTTATTTTTAAAAAGAACACATTTATGGAACGTGGGGATGGCTGGGGTGTGGGACAGTGGGGGAGATGAGACAACTGTACTTGAACAACAATATAAAAAAGAGAGAAAAAGAACACATTTGTCACATGTTTTAACTGCATTACTTGTAAGTATGGTAAGTCCCACTGTACTATCCTCTATTAAACCTTGATCAAGGAATAATAGGACAGGAAATCTAATCTCAAAAAGCAAAATAAGACAGCTGACCCTCAGCACTTTCAGGCATAGCTAGGAACTCGTGTGTGCAAGCCAAGGGTGTGTTCCTGCCCTTCCGTGTGCCCTTCGTCTGTCTTCTGGAGTCTGGGATCAGCCACACTTCATGTCAAGCAAATGTGGCATTTTAATATGAAGTAACATCTATTTTTATTGACTCAGTACATGTTGGCCACAGCATTTAGGAGCCACTTGTCAATTAATAAATGGATTTTTTTTTGGTATACTGTATAACTGAGCCTTGGAAATGGTGTTATGATTATGTAAACAATTTGTTCTATTTGAATCTGAGGCATCTTAATACAAATATTGCTTTGGAAGTGCTAAACTGTTTTAAAGAATACTGTTTAAAACTTAAAGTCATTTAGAGCTCTGTATATGGCACAATTAACTAAGAGCATAACAGGAAAAAATATCAAATGTATTAAAAATATTTGTAAAATGAATTTAAATGAATTTCTTATAATGAAATGTAGACAGAAAGCAAAAGAGAAAATGTTCATGGGAAGTATGATATTAATTCATATATACATACAATTATTCCAAGATCACTGGTACAGAAGAAAATAAATATATGTGGAAATTTTTAGAGTATTAAATCTGTAATATTAAAGACATTTTCTACTTCATGTAATATTTTCTTTCTAAAAGAAAGCACTTTTATCCATTTATAAAATGTAGTAACAATAGTTGGATAGACAAAATAGAAAGTTTTAGAATGTAGTTAAAAGTAGTGAGTATAATTATTAACAAAATCAAAATGAGAAAGCTTGTTATTGCTTAATTGGACTCTATTTTTGTTATTTTCTTTTCTACAGTACAAGTATCATGTTAAATTGATGTGTGGAACATTCAAAACATGTGATGCATTTTAAATGAATACATCCTTAGTGTTGGACCATAGTTATCTCTCTTGTGGAGACAGAACTCAGAGAACAGTTTTCTTAATCCTCAAATATACTAATTTAAAAGTTGGATTTTATTGCTCCTTACATCTAAGCAGCACCCCTATGTGACAATTAGAAGTTACATTCTGTCCTCCATATCCAAACAACCACCGTTCACACTCCTTGCCTTTCTTTTCTCTGTATCCTTTCCAGGAACAAGCTCCTTCTTAATCTGCAAGTTTATAAGGCCCCCCATATAGTTATGCTGTTATTGCTCCCTCAGTTTACTTTTGGAAGTTTTAAAATTTTATTTTCACACCATACCGCAGAAATCAGTATTCCCCAGGTAGGAAACAAAATCAAGTTGCTTTTAGCTACTCTGAAGGTTGTATCTTAAATTTAGCAGTCTTTGTAGGGCAGTGGGCCAAATACTTGCCACCTGGAAGAGACAAATAGAGATCTGAATGTGTAACCCAGTTAAGGTCTGGCCACGGTTCAGACCTCATGCTATGAACAAGTGTTTCGTTTCTTTTTTTTTCCTGGATCTCCATATGCACCCACTGGATAAATATTTCCTTTGTGGTCAGGACATCTGGTCTTGTTTGCCTCAGAATAACACCTCGTGCACTTTAGGAATAGTATACTGAGACTGCAGTGTAAATAGCAACCCTAATTATATAAATAACCAAGCACAGAATTTCTGTCTCAGATGTGAGCTCCTAAACAAGACCACTATTGATTATTTGGGAAAACTGCCTGAATTACTAACTTATTGTTTATGTGAAAAAAATTAAAGCATTTTTTCCAAAAGTGGGGATCGTACAAATCATAAAGAAAAGACTGTAAGAAACATATCACTAACTCTGGTTCTAGATAGAATACAGAGAAGTCTCAATTCATTAGCACAAGTAGTGAAGGGAAATCACAACACTCTAGATTTCTGTTGGCTAGTCATGATGGTATCTGTGCCATTACTAATAGCTTCTTTCTATACCTGGATTAATGAAACAGGGTAGGTGGACCAGGCTCTACATAACCTTAGGGTCAAAGCTATTTGAATTTCTTGTGACTGATGAAATTTGTTCTTTCAGCATAGGTCAGACAATTGAAATTTCTGGTTCTGAAGCATACTACGAGACTACTAATTGTTGTTTTCATTATGGTGGTCAAAATACTAACCCATTGCGTTTTATCCAGCATCTAATATGTTCTTCTACAGCTGTTCCCACATCAGTTGATTCCCATGATGACCCAACAACAATCAGCTCAAGAAAATCTTGCAATACAGTTCACCTCTTGCACTGGAAAGAATGACCAAAAGAAAGAACTGGAAGAGTAAATAGACAAATATACAATGGCCAGATTGTTATGAACATAGAACTTTGGCCCACAACCTCTGTAGCAAGTAGCTTGGAAGCTAAACCACTATCCCTACAGCAATGAGCCAAAGAGGACCAGGGCTTGGTAGATAACTTCTGGTTTCCCTAACCTTTGCCCCTGCTTCCAAGATCAGCCAGAGAAAACTTAACATGCTCTCTAACCATTCACACGGGATTCTCCACCTGTATTTAGCCTGCCATCCAACTTCCCTAAGCTATCTACCTCTCATCAGAACATACCTGAAGTCTTTTTCCACTATAAAGTTTTTAAGCTTCCCTGTCTGTTATCAGGACTCTCTGCCAAATGCAAATGATGGTGACTGATTCCCTTCCTGTAGCAAAATCTGAATAAATAGCTTTGTTTGCCTTATTTGGATGGGTTTTATTTCTCAGTGGAAAAAAATGTCTTTTTTTATGAAAAACCTAACACATATGAAGGATAATAGAGATGTTTATTCTAGTATTGTAAGCTGAAGGCGATATCTACCTCATGGTATATTCAACTGTGACATCAGAGCTAAATGCAGTCATTTTATGAATGATATGGAACGTCATATCCAGGCTTGCTTTATACCAGAGGATAATGACACAATCAGCAAATATGAGTTGAACTAAGAAATAAACACCCATGTTGTGACTAGATATTAAGTAATTGAACAGAACATGGACTCTGTTCCCACCCAAAAGGACAAAACGCCATGACATTCTTACTCTGGATTCTTGGAGTGCAAGTTCTTGCTATCAAAATCAATTGAACAGAGACCTTCAAGGAAGTCTCAAGCAAGGCTAAAGAGATCGGGAGGCATAGGGAGATATACCCTATCATTTATAGACATTTTAAAAGACTTAGTAATAATGTGCAACTTTCAGAATTGAAAATTAACTTGATCTAGGTCCCAGAGTCTTCTCCCTTGGCAAAAAACTTTGATCAATTGCCAACCCTGGATCTGTTCTTTTCAGTCTTGACTTCTCTGTGGCGTGGAAAAATCTGCTGATGGTGTGAGGCCTGCCAGGTGGAAACTGCATCAAGGTCTCCGCTACTGAATGGTTTCTGACGCTCCATGCAAAGCTCTTTCTAGTGTGCGTGGCATTCAGGGAAGTGTTGCTTGTAAGAGTGGAACAAATTTATGTGCACGACTTAAACCACAACGTCAAGTAAAAGAATAAAAACTATGGGTAATTGCATCATTTGCATAAATCAACAGTATTTTTGAATAAAATTAAGTAGAAATTCTTTTCTGTGTAATGTGTTGAGAGTTATGTAACATTTATCAGACATAACTTTTCTGTATCACAAAGCCTTTTCCACACCAAAAAGTAATAAGTTTTTCCACATCCTTGAATACTCTTCACCCTGTGAAAACTAGATATATGTGTTTAGTGAACTTAATCCATGAACAATATTACAGATCTTTTCATTTATACCTAAAGTATATTTTAAACTGGAGACTAAGTTATAAAGCCACAGAATTTTGAAAATATGTCTCTTACATATAAAGGACCCATGGTCCAAGACAAAGAGGGGGAGGATTAGGGATGGGAGTAGTTGGGCAAGGGGAGACTGGTGGGGGAAAATGGACACTTGAACAACAATAAATGCTGTTCTTGAACAACAGTAACAAAAAAGAAAAGTTTTGTACACAGCTATTAAGGAAAAAAAGGAAAATATGTTCTTTAGATTTAGGAATAAATGGATATTCTATTTATAAGTATGAAATTTAGTGGAATCCAACTTTTCTAATTACTTCTTATGTGCATTTCCATAATAAAGTAAAATATCCAAATTCTTTGTAAAAATGTGATTGAAGATTATGAACACATTTTAATATTATTGAATCAATTTAAGTTAAAATATTAGAAATACAGTAATTTCTTAATACATTAACATTGATGTTATATAGATCTCCTAAAAAATGCTGATTGTGTTTTTTTCATGCTTTAGATTGTAATGAAGACTCTTGGTGTTCAATCAATAAAATCATCTCCATTTTTATATACTTCAAATGCTGCAAAAAGAAAAAGAATTGAGAAAATTCTAACTCTGTAAACATTCATATTAATTCTTATCAAAATAATTATTTTCTCATGCTGGACAGAATATTAGAACCAAAGCCAAATAGTGAGGAAGAGTATAAATGCCAGTTTATTAGGCTGATTTTAGCATTAATAGTATTCTGATTGCTGATTACATAAGTTTCAGTTTCATCTACATATATCCTGTTTTTAAATTGTAATGTATATTCAATTCAAAAATAAATCTATTCAATATTCAGATCAGGTATTTTACATAGAATATCAAACTCTATGTCTTATCAGTGTCAGAATGAATTTTAAAAGTGCCTCTCACTGAAAGTACTTTTCTTACTTTATTAGAATTCAAAGATTTATCCTGTAGACAAAACCCCCTGAAAGTGACATGCACTACCAAAGAGGGTCTGGGAGGTGAGGTAAAGAAATCATGGAGCCGGGAGCCCTTGGGGAGAGTTGAAAGGACCTTTGAAATTGTAATGCATTGTTACCGATGCTATCTCCTTATAAGAGAGATAATAGGGGATAATGGAGGGGCATCAAGAAACATGTATGAAGGACACATGGACAAAACCAAAGGGGGTGGGTTCAAGGTAGGAGGTGGGGATGGGTGGGGCAGGGGCCATGGTGGGGTAAAAATGGAAACAATTATACTTGAACAACAATAAGAAAAGATAGATTCAGCTGGTGCCATGGAAACTATTGCAACAATGCCTGTCTCCAGTTTCTCTCACTGTCTTACCAAGCCCCTTCGATTAAACCAATCTTGGCCCTCTCTGCTTCATGTAGAATGTTGATGACCCAACATGACATTATTCCCTCAGTCAAAGTTACAAAGTGAACCAATGTTTCATGAGAACGCTGATGTTTAGGGCCCATTTGAATCTTCTGAATTAATACTAAGTTGATTTACAATTGCTTTCTGGTTAACTAGATTTTTAAAAATTTCCTATAATGACATTGCTTGATTTTTTGCTCTCAAATCTATGCTGGTTATATGTTCAATAAATTATAATAAAAACCGAATCAGTACGAATGTTAACCTTACTAATAGGTTTTCCCAACTTGACGAAGAACTGGCCAAATCCTCTTCAGGTCTAGACCAAATGATGAGAATAGGATGTTTGCTGGGAAGACAAAGGACATGGTTATGGAGAAAAGCACTCTTGGTTCCATGATTTGAGAACCTTTCTTTATTTTCAGATTCAGTTTGTAGAAGCAAGAAAATTCAGCCAAATCACAGGAGACAGCAAATTAACTGAGTGAAATATTTTTTCTATGAGGCACATTTAAACATACTTCTTCCCATTTAAAAGAAAATTAGAGGCATTGTTTCCACTTATGACGTGGACAAATTCAAGGAAATGGCATTTCCACTGTGAAAAGGAGAAAAATCTGGCTAAACTACAAAATCATGTTATCTGGAGCCCGTCCTAGAGCAGAGAGCACAAGATAAACAAGTAAACTGAATTTTGAGGAGAGCATCCCTGCCAAGAGAACAGATTGCACTGTTGGCAGAGGTGGCTGCCATGCAAATGAAAAAAGACAAAATGAGCACAACTTTTAAGAAATTCTTCAAAGCCAAATGTGGGTTACCATGTCAGTTTGGAATAGGAAATATCTCCAAAAACAAGGGGACTTTATACCTCCGAACAAGTTTTTCACAAGGTATGGGTTTTATTCTGAGGTCATGAAAATATTCTAACACTGTAATTATGGCTGCACATATCTGTGAATATTCTTAAAATGCATTTAATCATATACAATACTGTACAATTATGTGATATGTGAATTAAATCTTCAATAAAGCTGATAAAAAGAAGCTATAGGGTTAGAAATCAGGATAAGGTTGTCAAGAGCTGCTTAGGTGAGCATGGACTGACTGAAAAAGGAAACTCTTTTGGCACGGTGGAAATATTCCAAATTGTAATTGTAGTGTTAGTTCTGAAACTACAAAAGTGTGTCAAACTTAGCGAACCTGTATGTTTAAAAGGATTAATTTCACTCCATGTAAATTGAGCCTCAATAAATCAGACTTAAAAATGGAGGTGAGTGGCAAATATAAGGGAAGCTGAAGATAATGGTGATGATTTGGAACAAGCAGAATGGAAGTTAGACTAGATCTAAATTGCTTAAAAGTTGATTTTTAAGTTAATTTCAAGACCCCTCTGCAATGTACTACTTTTGTAGAATTGGACAAACATAGTGGGCATTTTTTTAAAAAAATTGCCTCATCTGCTTATAGCCAAAGAGAGTATAACCACCCATATTAAAACATTTTTATTTGCTTTCAAAAACACTAGTGATTCAAAGTTTAACTGACGGGAGTTTCATGAAGAGATCATCATAGACCTGGGAGTTCTCTCTCCTCCTTGACTTCTGCCCCTGTCTGAACCACCACTACTAAACGCAGCCAGAAGCCAGAAAATAGGGAGTCTGATGATGCCAGGAACTTAGAACTTCCACAGTGCAAATCAGAGCAGATCATGGATCTGATGGGTAAATAAAAATGTCTATTCAGGTCTTTTGCCTATTTTTTAATTGAATTGTTTGTCTTGCTGGTGTCGAGTCATATGAGTTCTGTATTTATTTTGGAGATTAAACCGTTGTCTAATATAACATTGACAAATAAGTTCTCTCATATAGTTGGCCCCTTTTAAATTTTATTTTTCAATTACAGTTTACATTCAATAAGATTCTGCATTAGTTTCATGTGTATAGCATACTGGTTAGATAATCATATGCTTTACAAAGTGTTACCCCAATATTTCTATTATGTACCTGGTACCATACATATTTATTACAATACCATTGACTATGTTCCCCACATCATACTCTAGGTCTCTTGCTATTTTGTGAGATTACTTCTCAATCCCTTACATCTTTAATCCATTTTGAGTTGAGTATTATATATCGTATGAAGTAAGGATCCAATTTTATTCTTCTACACATGAATACGTAGTTTTTTCAAAAACTTTGATTGAAGACTCGAGCCTTTCCTTATTGTGTGTTTTTGGCAACTTCATCAAAAATTACTTCATCATGAAATATGGAATTATTTCTCAGTTCTGCAATCTTTTCTATTGGTCCATGTGTCTTTTCTTGGTAATTTTTTAATTACTATAGCTTTATAATATATTTTAACATCAGTAAGTATTATGTTTCTGTCTTTGCCTTCTTGCTCAAGACTTCTTTGGCTATTCAGTCTTTTGAGTTTCCATATAAATTTCAGGGATGCCTTTTCTGTTACTGTAGAGAATGCCACATAATTTTTATAGGTATTGCATTAAATCTGTAGATCATTTTGGGTAATATGAACATTTTAATAATATTCAGTCTTCCAGTCCCAGCACTTGGAATAACTTTGCATTGATCTCTGTCTTCTTAAATTTCTTCCATCAATATTTTATAATTACCAGTGTACAAGTCTTTCACCTCTTCAGTTAAGTTTACTCATAAATATTTTATTTGCTCATTCTGTTGTTATTGCAAATGAGATTTTTTTCTTAATTTCCTTTGGGTAGTTTATTGTTTGCATATAGAAATATGACATATTTTTGCATATCGATTTTGCATTCCACATTATTTATTTATTAGTTTTAACAAGTTTTTGCGTTGTCTTGAAGGTTTAACATGTATATGATAATGTCATCTTCAAACAGAGATAATTTTACTTCTTCATTTTAAATTTGGATTTCTTTTTGCCTAATTGTTATGGATAGAACTTCCAGTACTTTGTTGAATATAAATTGTGAGAGTGTGCATCCTTCAGTTTCCCCAATGACTATGGTACTAGCTGTGGACATTTTACACATAACCTTTATTGTGTTTAGATGAGTTCTTTCTATACTTATTTTGTCGATACTTTTAATCATGAAAGCATGTTGAACTTTGCCAAATACATTTTCCATCTTTTTGGTCATTTGTTGTTTTTTTCTTTCATTCTGTTAATATTCTGTATCATGATGATTGATTTGCACATATTGAAGATCCTTGCATCTCAGCAATAAATAACATATAGTCATGGTATATAATTATTTAAATGTGCTTTTTAATTCAGTTTTCTGGTATTTTGTTTGGGATTTTGCATCTACATTTATCAGTGATATTGGCTGGTAGTTTTCTTCTCTTATAGTGTTTGTCTGGCTTTGGTATCAGAGTGATACTGGCCCCATAAAATAAGATTTCACTCTTCTATTTTTTTGGAAGTGTATAAAGAGAATTGATATTAATATTTTCAATGTTTGGTATAATTCATCTGTGAAACTAAAAAAATGTTTTTGTATGTATTTTTGTATGCTCTAGTTTAATCTTGCAGCTTAACTTGAACATTTACATCTATATGCTCTAGTTTCTAATTTCCATAATGTTACTTTTATGAAAAATCATTTAGTTTTGCCCAAAGTAAGAAAAGTTTTATACTTAATTTTGTAATATTAATTTCTACAATGTCAAACTACAATCCCTTAAATAAAACTATTTGTTCTTTTAATTTAATAGCATTGTGAATGTTTCAATTTAAATAGAAAACTATTGGCAAAGAAATAAGTTGTGACCAATATCATAAATGCACAGCAATCTTTTATTAAGATAACCATTTAAATAAAGGAGAGCCTATGAAACTTAAATATGAAGGATGCAAATGAGCTCAATTTCAGGAAGAGCAAAATGCAATCTTTGAAATTATACTGTTATGTTTTGCAAAGGTTAAATGATCCATTTCTAAATGGTTCTTAGAAGATATACGAGAAGAGTTTGAAAAATAATAGAGGACTACTTTAAACAGCAAGTGAAAATTAATTTACCAAGTGCTGTGTGATGCCGGAAAGTAGAGAGGGGGGTCTAATAATTTTGCCTATTAGCAATAACTAGTAGGTTAATTTCTCATTCATTTTCAGAGTTGTCTCATTAATATCTTAATTAAGTACATAATGGAATTTGATGAGGCATGATTAGATTTTGCATCAAGATGTCTCTCCATGCACAATTGGAAAAACCGAAGAAGAATTATTTATTTGAAATATGAAGTGATAATATTAGAATGTTTGGGAACTTGCCATTCAACTCTGGCCACATAAACAGCCATATTCTCTTTCTCCTCCCCCTCCCGCTTCCTTCTCCTCTCTTCCTTTCCCTTCTCCTTCTTCCTCTTTTTTGACATTGTCTCTTTTTTATTTGAGACACTGTAATCTCTGCGATTTACAACAATTCAATCTTAGAGGGTGTCAATGCTTTTATTTTCCTTAAGAAACATAAAATAAAGGTTTCAGAGTAATGCCAACTTAAAGTTGATTCTTGACCTACAATACTTACTACCTGAATGAATATTCTTGGTCAAACTAACAATTTAGCATATGTGATTATTCAGTGTTAGTGACCACAGTGATATTAGGATAAATTATCTTAACTTAAGCTTTATCCTCTGTTATAGTTTAGTCTCCACTCCCTGGCCTAGTCCTACTATAATATGTACACTATCTGTGGTATCCCAGGATTTTATAAGATCAGTTGAAGTTTAAGCCGTAATGCATATATTGATATAGAGAGAACCATACTCTTTTATTTTTATTATTGCTAATGTGCATCTTTTCTCTTTTTTCCTTGCTATCTTGGCTGAAGTTTTAGCAATATTACTGATCTTGTCTTAGAATCAATCAACTGTGGTATTGTTTAATTTCTTTATTGTTTTCCCTCTTCCAGTTGTCTTGGTTTTTGCTTTAATTTTTTATTAATTTATTTTCTTCTGATTTTGGAAGGTTTACTTTGCTCTTTTTCTCTAGTTCCGTAAAGTGGAATCTTAAAGTAATCCATATTAACTTTGAAATTCTAAATATTACTGAATGCTCAAACACAGTTAGCTAGTAAATTTCAGAAAAAAAGATTGTGTAATGGCAAATTAACAGTTAGTTGGAGAAAATACAAGGTTTCTATGTTTCTTTTTTTCTTGATATATTTTTGCAAACAACAATTTCCTTGTACTTTGGTTTACTATTTATTCCCCTTTGGTTTACTATTTATTCCCCTCTACCCTTTACTACCCCCACCCTTCTCTCTGGTAACCATTTATAATGTTATCTTTCTTCTCTAGTTCCAGTTCTAATTAGTTGGGTACTGTTATTTCAGGACTATCCCCCACATTTCTGTATTTTTACCCTAGTTTTATATTTGAATTTTATTCTAAAAACCTATTTATTTAATTTTCTGCTCATTAAATGACTATTTAGCTATGTTCTTTCAGGTACCTAAAAAATCTATAGATTTGGGGGTTTCAATGATAATATTTTTATCTTTTCTGATATCTATTTGTTTCTATGTTGCACTCAGAATCAGTTAGCTCTTATTTGAGGAAATGAAGAAACTTTTACCCTTCTTGTACTATCAGCTGTACTTATTTTAAAGTCTGCTCTACAATTGATTTTCACTGTTTAGGGGTTAGAATTTTGTCTACTTCTATTTGCTTTTTGTGTGTGTCGGTACTCATCAAATCAATGGTGTTCAGGCTTACAAGTTCCTATAAATGATTGAGCACCTTATTTCCTCATTATGGACACTGTATCTACTGGTTATAGCATCCCTCTAATTATTTGACAAGAAAAACTATGTGCTGTTTGGGTTTACCAGTCTTGATCTTCTTAGAGGTGCCAACTTGCCTCTCTGACCCCAGTGCATCTGACTGACATAAGCTGTATGTAAAGTGACTACTGGTACAAGTTATAGTAAAAGCTGCACAATCTGTGTGAATATTATAAGTTTTATATACAAACAGAGTTTTGCTCCACTAGGGTTTCCTTGCAGATTCACCATATCACCCCATATGAATGATGCCAATAGATTCTATACCAGTTAGTTCTGAGCTTGTTGCTTGCCCTACCATGTTTTCCAAAAAGTATATTTGGGTTTTAGGCCTTATTTCTCCCAATGTTCTATATATTCTATCTTTCAAGGAATACTCAAAGTTACTGTCAATCACTAACATAATTTATTGAATTTCAGAATTCATTTATTCTTAAAATATGTTTTTATCCATTTACTGTGAGTGGGATTAGAGTGTGGGATGTTGTACTTTAGTTTGCCATCCTAAACTAAGGGTATTTCATATTAACTATACAAAGAAAAATGATATGACAATTTTAAGTAGATTAAATTAAAAAAAAAAAAACTAATGCTTAAGGAGAATAGGTGAAAGGTTTTTAGGATAACAAGTTCATAAATGCTTGATATCGTAGATCTATTCCTGAACATTAGAAGCATACAATTATTGGAAATTTTAAAAGATAGTTGTACTTAAAAACAACAATGCTTGGGAAGAGTCAAATACGGCTTTAGCATTTCAAGTGTGCTTAATTAGGAGAAATTAACAAAAATAAAATTTTCAGAAAAGGAAGTGATTTGATAATTTGCTGTTGGACTTGTATTATTTAGGATCAGGGAAAAATTTTAAAAAATAACACTGCAACAGAAACTGAAGAGAGAAATAAAAAAAAAAAAGATCATCTAAGACATCTACATTTCATTTATGTATCAACTTAGCAAGTAATATCAAGTGCCCGCCACGTTTGCAGCACTTGGCTCTGAACTGGTGAAGACCAAAGGGGAAAGCCTCCTTTTCAAAACTTACTGTGCAGTGAGTGACACAAACAAAGAACTCAATATTTAAAGCACAGTGAGGTTGTTTGTACTGTAGTCAAAAGGAGCTATAGGATGATGAGGGAAGACCAAATAGAGGTATATCTAATGAACCATAGTGCTTACCTGGCAAATAAAAAGTTTCTAGAAGTGTATAATGCTAGATGTGAAACTGGAGAGAAAAAAAGAGAAATCTTATAGGCACTAAAAATACTGGGTCTCTCAGGAGAAAAGAAGTAGATGCTATGTAAAGTGAATAATTATCCAACAACTTGCAAGAAAATGTTTATAAATGTATACACAGAATATATATATATTCTTTATTGTTTTCCCTTTTCCAGTTTTCTTGATTTCTGCTTTGATTTTTTTATTAATTTATTTTCTTCTGATTTTGGGGGGTTTACTTTACCCTTTTTCTCTAGTTCTGTAAAGTGGAATCTTAAATTAATCCATATTAACTTTGCAATTCTAAATATTACTGAATTCTCAATCACAGTTGTCTAATAAATTTCAGAAAAAAAGATTGTGATATATATATGTATGCACATATACACAATGTATGTACAAAGTGGGGCAAAGATAAGTTTACAGTTGTGAGTACCTGAAATGGTTTATTCTTGTATTATTATTTATTAATTATTGTATTATTTCCCAAATGAACAACTATAAACCTGCCTTGCCCCACCTTATATATAGTCTGTGTATATATGTTTGTACATATTGCACATATTATATGTAAATATACATAATTTGAGACTCTTAATATCACCAAAATTATCTATCCTACTTAAAATTTAGGATAAAGACAAATACCATATGATCTCACCTTTAACAGGAACCTAATCAACAAAAGAAACAAACAAGCATAATATAACCAAAGACATTGAAATTGAGAACAGGCTGACAGTCACCAGAAGGGAGAGGGGAGGGAATTTCAGGGGGAAAAGGGGAAGGGTTTAGAGCAACAAGTATAAAGGGCACATGGGCAAAAAGCAGGGGGGATGGAAATGGGAGGGAGGGTTGGGGCAGTGGGCTGGGATGGGATAAAAGACAGAAAACTGTACAAGAACAACAATTAAAATTTAAAAAAATTGTAAAAAATAATAATAAAAAAATAGGATAAAAGCTTTTAGATGAATTAGAGTATCTGGTAGGCTTTTAGAACTTTAAGAACTTTAGACTTTAACTGAAATATGTCAGAAGTCTTTGGTCTTGTTTTTGAAGACCAAGACATAGCATATCCCACAATAAAGTCAGTGTCTTAAAGCAAAATTTTGTGCCATGTTGAGTTTTTTTCCTATTTTAAGGACAAAGGAGTATTTTGATTTTCTACTTGCTGGTTTGGGTGCTTTTGACCACAGAGTCATTTTCTTCCTACTTCCTTATTTTTAAGTTGGGAAGTCACATTCTACTGATTCAACCTAAATATTGTTCAGGTTTTACTTGAAACCTAGGTATATAAACAGAAAAGTCAGTATGTGAGATAAAATTAGACAGACTACGAAGAAAGCAAGGAAACTCTTACATGAGGCAAAGCCAACAGTTTCCTTTCTCACTGTTCTCACTGTTCTTCAAAGCAAAATGAATTTCTCCCACATGTAATGGTACCTTCTATCTCCAAAATTCTTGATGCCTCTTTCCTTTCAAAATTCTTTCTACCTTTCTAATTTAAAAACCACACAGCAGTGAAATAGTTATTTTCAGAAAGTGAAACTAAAAAGGATGTCAGTACATTCTGCCCATTCTATGTGTTTACTCAAAAATTTAAGGGGATGTTTTAGATGTAGCTAACTGCATAATTATAATATGAAGTCAGTTGTATAACTACAACACATGCAAATATTTAAAACAGATAATAATGATGTTTCTGGATTTTTGTTTTTATTTTCATGCTCATGTTAGGTCACATAAAGAATTTTCATCCTCCAAACAGAAGTTTATTTTGTGATACAAAGTTCTGTGATGTAATACAAAAAAAAAAAAAAACCTAAGGAAAAAGAATGATGAAGCTGATTCTAAAAAAGAGTGATAGGGTATGGTATACACAAACTTTGAAGAAAATATCTTCTTGGCAACAGAAAAACAGAAGATAGATTTAAGTCTGAAAATGAGATCAGATATTTCGCTAGTAAGGCCAGACTCCCGTAGCAATGTCCTACAATAATTGCTTATTCCTAGCAACTAGCATTTGCTGACAAAAGTGTGTGTTTACGCTTTTCTTCATAGTTTTTGTCCTTGATTCATGACCTAAAAACCCTTTTATTTATTAATTTCAAAAATAAGGCGAACCCTTTTTGATTAGAAACTTTGTAGAACTCTGTGGATACATGTTATATAAAAATATTGTTACATTGAATTTTTAGAGGTTCGATTAATGTCACTCTCTCTTTTTCCTTAAACAGCAAGCACAGCTTTAAAAAAATAAGCACTTATCAAGAGCATACTGAAATTTATAGAACAATATCCACTGACTCATTAATCTAAGGACAGCTTCATATATACTATTGAGGTAGAGGGATCATTTGTATTTTATAATCCAAACATTTATCAAGTACTTGATTACATCATAATTAACTGTTTTTCCAGTTAATTATGTATGAACTGGAAATGTATGTAATATTAACATACTTTCCTGATTTTTCCAAATACTTCAAGGTAGATCACTTTTATATCTATTAACATGTTATTTTCTGGTATAATCATTTTCTTATACCTACATTGTTTTCTTTTTAAGAAGATATTCTAGTCACATAAAATATTCAGTGTTTTTATCAATATGGACAGACAGCTCCATGAGAAAATCATTGGAATATTGAGCATACAACTTAAATGCATTTTGGATTTTATTATTGTAATAAAATAACATTAGTTACAACCTTAATCTATTTAATAACATAATTAAATATATGCATATATATGTATTTGTGTGTATATGTACATATATAAACACCCTTTAATTTTGTTATATTTTTTGAAAATAGAGGAGCTAGGTGTTGATTTTACAAATATAAATAAAACTTATTCAAAAAATAGTGGTAGGAAGACACATTTAATAAACTTAAAATTAGACTATTATTAAAAAAGTGCGGTGATACAATAGCAGAACACTATAAAATGCAGCAAAGATAAAAAACTCATTGTGATGAAATGCCAGAGAAATCTTTGGACAAGTGAAGGCATTTGCATGAGCAAGAAAAATGCAAATGCAAACACATGTGTCCACGGGGAGGATGTGTGTATCTGTTTCTTAGTCCACTTCATTATTTCTTTCAACATGGACAAGTTGAGGATTTTACAAATATTTAACTTCTGATTGCCCATTTTATTTTAATTAATTTCTCTCCTCTGTCATTTTACTGTGAGCATTGAAAAAAAAGACAAGCTCTTCCCTTAACTCTTTGCTTAGACATATCTCCACCTGAATATCCAGCTTCATTGCTCACAAGTTCTACTTTACACAGAACAATAGGACACAAACACAACTCATCCAAGCTCTTTGCCATTTTATTTTATTTTATTTTTTATTGTTGCTCAAGTACAGTTGTCTCCATTTTTCCCCCACTACTGCATGCCACCCCAGCTATTTTA
Source organism: Anoura caudifer (assembly GCA_004027475.1). NCBI lineage: Eukaryota > Metazoa > Chordata > Mammalia > Chiroptera > Phyllostomidae > Anoura > Anoura caudifer. The sequence continues at coordinate 96,219 of PVKU01006186.1, forward strand.
AAACGAGGGTAGCCTTTCCTTCAGTTCCAATAACATGTTCCTCATTTCCATCTGAGACCTCAATGAAATGGCTTTCATCATGTCTACTTCCACCCGCATTCTGTGCATGACCACTTAGGTATTCTCGGAGAAGACTGAAGCTTCTTCACATCTTCCTCTCCTCCTGAGCCACCATGGATATTGTCCTTAACAACCTACTCAGAGCGATGTAGGCATTTCCTAGCATGCACCATGAAACTCCTCCACACCCTGCTCATTGTTAATTTTAAAGCCGCTTGTGCACTTTTAGGTATTTGTTATAGTAGCATCCCACTCTGGGTAATAATTCCCTTAGTTCATTCCAGCTACTATAACAAGCATCACGGATTAAGTAGTTTATAAACAACAGAAATTTATTTTTCACAAATCTGGAGGCTGGAAGTCTCCATCATGGCACTGGAGTGATTGGAGGAGAAACTTTTCCTGCCTTGCAGACTTATTATACCCTCACAGGTACTAGGGATCTTTGTGGAGCTTCTCTTATAAGACACTAATCTCATTTGTGAGGGCCCTACCCTCATGACCTATTCACCTCCCAAAGGCCTCATTCACCACCTTGCCATCACCTTTAGGATTTAGGATTTAATATATGACTTTTTCTCTGGGGTTGGGGGACATTCAGACCATAGTGATGGGGGTACCAAATAAAGGTATTGCAAGCTAAATTATTAGTGTATGATTTTTTAAAGATTTTATCCATGTATTTTTAGAGAACAGGGAAGGGAGAGATGGAGACAAACATCAATGTGTACAGATATGTCAGTTTAGAGTTAACATCCTCCACTGTCAGATTTTAAGTGATGGAATGGAGCTGTACCACTGCAGGGGAAGCTAACGGTTGGATTGCAGGCATTTGCTTTACATAATCACATTGTATAAAATATCGTCAGGGCATTGAGGCTCGGATAATTGATACACATTTGTGTCAGTCTTAATGCCCATATAGATAAGGGAATTTTAAAAAAGAGATCCTATCTGGGCCCCCTATACTATAAGACAATGATGTCATTCTTGCTGTATCTTATGCCATATGTCTTTCAGTAAAACTAAGTAAATGTGACATTATATTGTATTGGTATCAACTGGTGACAAACTCAGACTGCTACCATAGGTGTGTTGCCTCATAGAGACCTTAGATGTTGAATAATATAGGTATAGGTGACAGGCCGAAGAGTTCTGATGAGATATGATAGCTCAGTGGCTGCTTTCCTACTCCTGGTTTTACACACTAAAATCTCTGTAACAAATGATCAATGATACATCTTTCCAATGGAATATAGGTGACAGATTTCTCTACTAGGGAATTGGTGAAATTCAAGGTTAAGAAAAAGCAAAATGAGGAGGCAATCAACCAGTAAAACTCTTTGATTACTTTTTGAAACTTCATGAAACTGCAAACTCTTGGAGAAGAAGGTAATAATTCAGAGCAATTAAACAATCAGCTCTTTTCTGGTACTTGAGATGAAAACAGATCTAAATTTTAAACCAAAAACCACTGTGTAGCCTTGGAGGACATTGTTGTTCATCTTGATGTCATCCCTGTTGATTGCTGGTCCTTAAATAAATCATTCATGTGTTATGGGAAGATAAATCTGGAAAGCAGGGGCTATAGTATAAAAGAGCTTATTTTTCTGAGAAATACCAAAAATGCCTAGGCAATTCTTACTTGCCTGTATTCTCAGGTCAACTGACTTGAGCTATTAATTTATGTCTGGACACTGAAGAATGAAAATAAATGTTTCATATGAATATTAGTCCATAATGCTCTGTAGTGTTTGGGGTTTAGCAATATACAGGTTAATAGTCATTTTGTAGTTGTTGCTGCTGCTGTTGTGAGTGGCGGAGATTGGAGAGAGACGAGCCTATGTGAGGAAAGGAAACTCGCCCTGCTCTCCCTGGCTGTGAAATGGAATGCCCCTGTGTGCTTTATATAAAAGACTTGAGATAGTGATCTTTCATGTACCTCTTCAGCTAACATGCTACAGGAAAATGATAACATAAGAGCGACAGCGCACCGCAGAAGCATGGCTCCAGCAGATGGTACTTGCTCTGTCACCTGAACAGACCTAGAGCAAAGACACCCAGACAGCCTCCAATGAAAGGAGATTATAGAAAGTGCCTGACAAATACTTCTCAACACTGTACAGGTCATCAAAAAAAGGAATGTCAAAGAAACTATTATGGTCTGCAAAAACCTGAGGGTTCAAGCCTAATAAAAGTAATGTGATATCACCCCCTTAAAAAAAGCTCACCAAAGCAATGTTTACACAAGTGCATGTTTCCTACAACAAGAAACTCCCCACATGCACCAAACCTCTTACCTTACCATTCTGTGACTCTTTTCCTCTTTAAATATAATCTTGCTTTTTTATTTTAGATTGATTTGATAATATCAATCAATATATAAAATGTTCCTAGTGGAAGCAGAGGGGTATGATTGAATGATACCCAATCATACATATTCCTGGTCTGAAAACCACATCCAGTGAGAGTGGATGGCTCTAGTTATTGATTAAGATATATATATTTCCCAAGCATCTCAAATAATATAATAAATATGTGAGTGAGCCAATAAATTCATGATTTTTTCTCTTTGAACTTGGATATTAAATAACATTGAGTTGGAATAGAAAATTACATAATCAGTGTAAAGCTGCCAGTTTCACATTAAATTTTTAGTCACCATTTTTTAGAGGAATACACAAATCTGACCAATCTTTTAAATTAAAGGTAAAGTTCATTGGTATAGCAGATTTATAGATAAAGTATAAGCAATCAGTCAGGTTCGAATATGCCTGGCAACCTGCAGAGGCTGGTCACCAAATGTGATTTACAATAGGGCTCAGAATTTTACTGAGAGGTACACTATTTATGAGCAGTGAAAAAACTTTGATTGACAGAGGAGAGAGAAGATGCTGAGTTTATTATGGTGTTTTTAATCTAGACTATAACTCCTTCCAGTGCACTGGACTCCTGCTTTATATGAGATCCTCATGAAACATATTTATAGAAGTGGAAATACTTGTAAGTAGACCAACAATAAAGAGACACAGACTTAAAGCATGACCCTTATTTTGATCTATGACTCAATAGATATCAACTGTGAAATCAATAATCAATCATATATTTCCAATCAGAATGTATGCATATAACAGTTTTAAAATCTTTATAACTTTTTAATTTTTTTAGTATTCTTAGTTATAGGTTAACATTTGCTGCTAATGTTTCTTAAATTTTAAATAATTATTCCTCTTTATATATTTTTGGTTTGGAAATTCTTGAAATTTTGCGCACTGGGGTCATGGAAGGAAAAAGAACAGAAAGTGACATTTCACAAATAGTGAGGCACATATCACCCTTAGTAACCCAAGGGAAACAAAGATGTAAATTTAAGAAAGAGAGGGAGGGAGGGAGGGAGGGAGGGAGGGAGGGAGGAAGGAAGGAAGGAAGGAAGGAAGGAAGGAAGGAAGGAAGGAAGGAAGGAAACAATAGCTTTGTCATCTTGGTGACTCAGAAGCTAGTGGTTCAGCAGTTGAGATGCTCTTGGGTAAGTTTGCCCTTAGCTCACGCTCTTTAGAGCATCATTCACTGACAGGAAAAAACATGTTCATGAGCACATGTAAGATGACCCAGAAAAATTTAGAAAGATTATTTTGAGAGACTGCATTTGTTATAACTGAGGTTATAGGAAAGAGGTTGTGATATCCTGGTTAGTCCTGTTATGAAATCCTATCTGCAAACACAGGTGGAGAGGCTTGAGAAACGTACTGTAGATTATACTTAATCACTGCAGGGAAAAATGTTTTTCTCTTGGCTCTACAGAAAATATATTGAAAAATGCCCTGATTCTTTAAAAAGTGCTTCCTGATTACTTATATCTACAAGCTGTTGGGACAGATAATAGCTGGCCCATTTAATTCTTCATTAGTTTTCACCACCCCAATATAACTCTTCCTTAACGTATTGTTTGGGCATGTTGCAAGGCATTAGAAACAGTTCTAGAAAAAATTTACACATATTTAGGCATCATTAATAAACAACATTTCCCCTTACGAGTTGACACTTAGAATTTAAGCAAAATGAGAAATTAACGGAAGGGCCAACTGTAATGCAAAATAGCTGAACCTGAGTCTTTTGCAAAGGTAAAGCTAGATTACGATAATTTTACTTGATTTCTTTTTTACCTCACTCTAATTCTTACCATTTGTGAGAGTCTTGCTGTTCTCCTGATTACAGACAAGTGGGGCCTTGGTGTGTTTTTTGGAAACTCCAGAGCACTCAGCATGCTGCTGAGTCCTGGGGCTCTTATCAACCAGACACGAAGCTGTCAGTTCAGAAACGCTGCTGAGAAGGAGACTCAGGCAAAAGGAAATGCAAAACAAGCACTTCACAGGGGAGAGGGGCAGGTACTGCTGGAAAACTTATTAACAAAGGATTAAGTGTATGCGAGTAATGCTCTGAGTCCGTAAAGTTTATTTACCACTCAAAAATATGGGATTAAAAGTAGTCATGTTGGTACAGTCTGAGAAATTATGGAGAAGTGTTTTGTTTTCAGTCAACTGATAAATATTCTCACTTTGTTTATCTTTCCTTTAATCGTATTGAAATTACATAAGCAAATAGAATGTACATATATTTAGCACTTTTAAGTATTTTTATATCCAAAGGCATTGTGATAAATATTTTAAAATGCTAAGCTGAAGCTTAATTTATTTAGAGAAAATAAATATGAAGATGACACAGGTTATTCTAAAAACTAACTTTAGAAATAAAAAACCTAACATATAATTTAATTTTTGAAGCTCTCCTCTCACCCATTTTTTTCCAGTTGTATTTAGAAATAATTGTATACATCACTGTATGAGTTTAAAGTGTGCATGATGGTTTGATTTACATATATTGTGAAACGATTATCACTATAGATCCAGCTAACATTTATCTTTTCAGATAGATCATCTCATTCATTTTTAATTGCAGGAGAAAAGTAGAAGTTATCACTAAGGATTTGGATGTCTCACACATGCAGAGTTTCCGATGTTGAACAATCTATGCTTATATTTGTCCATGGACTCATTTTTCCTGATAGCTTTAGTTATCAACTGGGAAGATAGGAAAACAAATCCAGAAATCAGAGTTGAGTTTTGCCATCTCTTTGGCTTTTTGTGGCAGTGTAGCTGTTGATTAAAGCAAGAGGAGGGAGAAAGCCCAAGGGTAGAAAATAATTCAGTAGAAAAGACATGTCAGTTAGGGGGGAAATTACCTCCTCCCTTTTCCCTTTTCTTTATTTGATACTTTCTTACCAGATATGCTTGACTTGTGTGTATTTCTGCTATGGGCACTAGCATTCTCCTAAAACTAATTTTCTAGCCCTCAGAGTGTCTCTACAGAATCGGAGGTTTTTACAAGGAATGGTCAGTCACTGGTGGGTGATCTGCCTGCACTAGTCTCATCTGCTTCTCATCCCATCCTGGCCTTGCTGTGTTGAATCCCTGGCAAATTGTATGTTCCTGGATCGGTGCAGCTGTTTTTGCTTTTTAAATATGATAGTAGGGAGGCAAAAACTATCCTAAATACTATACCCGGACTGGTGTCCAGCTCTTCTTTACTCTAGATTGGATTTTTTTTCTCATTTAACAACTATTGTTTTATTTTCTGTGGTTGATTTACATTTTTTATCTGCTTTGAAGTTCCACTTCTTTTCTTTTGTATGAAAACTCTTAATTGGGTTGATATGAGGAACAGAAATAAACAAAATATCCCTTAATATATGTTTATTGTATTTATGCATACTTTATGTGTATAAAATATACTCGTATATTGGGTTGACCAAAAAGCTTGCTTTTTTTCCCATAAAATGGCTCTTAGTAGTGATGCAGGGTGCAGCCAGGAGGGGGGCTCCAAAAATAGGGATTTGGAATGGGGCCCAGAACCCAGGGTGTCCAGGGAATATTAGAGGGACATATAAGATGTCCTCACCCCTTCCCCCACAGGTATGAGTTGGGGGAAGGGACACATGGAGCAGGGACATGCAGAGCTGCTAATCCATGGCATGGTCATTTAACATATCTATAGCCTTTGGCTGGTAGCTTAGATGTCTTAAATAGCTGTGGCCATACTCTGAGCCAGGGAGATGGAAAGGACTCCCCCCAAAATGTGACTGGGGGAGGAACCCCAAGTTAAAGAGCCTGCATGGGAGCTTGGAGAAGATTGGCTCCAGAAAATGGGGACACACCTGCCCAGACTCATGATGGTATCCCCCCAAAACCTGGAATATACGGGAATGCTGGCAGGTGTAACTGATTGTAGGAGGAGCCGGAAATGGGGGTATAGAAGAGATTTGGCGCAGGGATTTAAACTGAGATGCAGCAGCCATTGAGGAGAGTATCCAGGCGCTTTCAGGAGAATTAGGACCCTCACAGCCCTGTGAAGGAAAATCACCATGTGGCTTTAGCAGAGAATTGCCACTTGGCTTTGCCTGAGTGGAGACCCTCTTGCAGCTTTGCCAGAGGGAGGAGAGTCCACACAGTTTCACCAGAGTGCATACCCCTGCAGCTTTGGTGGAGAGGGAGAGCCATGGGGCTTTGCCAGAGTGGGGACCCCTTCCCCACAGCTTTGGTAGAAAAAGGACCACTCAGCTTTGGGGTGCTCCCTTTGGCTGCATGGCCTGGGAGGAAGAAAGAGTTTGCCTGGAAGAAGGGTGAAAGAACTCTTGTCAGTAGGCCATGAGAAGGTGCCACATGGCTTTGGATTAATTAGTGATCCTGCCTGGACGACGACACAGCTGAAGGACGGTGTCAAGAGCCTGGATCGCGGAGGTGTGCTTCCCTTCCTTGCAAGTATGGTACCCTGACTTAGGGCAGAGGGAGATAGGAAGCACTGTGGGCATCTGTGGGTATCCTGAAGGACTTTGATATTTTAATGAAGATGTTAAGTCACTACTTTAACTCTGTATAGCATTAAATAAACATTTCCTTTCCTTTTCACAAATCTCTGGCTTTGAGAGGCATCTTTCCATAAGGCGGTGGACCATAAGGGACCTTCTGTTGCTCTGTAACAGTAGCACTTAGTTGTCTTTAACTTCATTTAAAACAATTTTGTTAGATTGTATTGTAACAGCTGTCATATCAGTGTGCATTTAAAAAACATCAAAATTGGTGAATTTTTTTATCCATTTTAATATTGATGATGGAAAAAAGTACACAACATTTTTGGCATATTATGCTTTATTATCTCAAGAAAGGTAGTAATGCAACTGAAACACACACAAAAAAGATTTGTGCGGTGTGTGGAGAAGGTGCTGTGACTGTTTAAACGTGTCAGAAGTGTTTTGTGAAGTTTTGTGCTGGAGATGATTTCTTCCTGGATGATGCTCCATGGTCAGTAGAAATTGATAGTGCTCAAACTGAGATGCTAATTGAGAACAGTCAAGGTTATACTATGTGGGAGATAGGTGGCACACTTAAAATATCCAAATCAATAAAGTTATTGGTGAAAATGAAAAATATATATTTTATTTTTTGGAAAAAATCCCACAAACTTTTTCACCAACCATATATATGCTGTTTTGGACATTTGAAAAAATAATTGTATATCATGATTATTTTTCTATATCACTAAAATTCTTTGATAATCATTTTAATGTTAAATATTTCATCTATTCTTATGTTATTTGGCTTTGGCAATATTTTCAATTTCTCATGTTAATAACAATGGAGGAAATGGCTTTGTAAAATACATTCTGAGTCTCACTTTATTTAAATCTGCATGCCGTTTTCCGATGAGGTATCTTCCTTAGACAAAGTTAAAATTAGAAACCTGCTTTACTGTAAGAGTGCAGATGGATGAGTCAAATCCAGATATGTACTCAGAATATTGTACTTGAATTATTTCAGCTCTTCCAAGAAATTTATACTGAGTTACTATCACACTTGGAAAGATTCCCTTGCCCACATGACAATAATGATATAAATTTTTTTCTTATTACTGAAATTGCTTATCTCAAGTATGTAAAATGTGCAGAGAAATCATTTTATCTACACTCTGTTTTCTTCTGACTAGATACCATCTGAGACTGGGACATTATATGCATGCACTTTATATTTACAGAATGAATGAATCACATCTAACACATTATGGGAATCTAAGCAGTTCATTTAAATTTAGTAGTGTCAGTTTCATTATATGTAATGCTATCAAACTTTCTTCCAAATGTGTTGTGTTAGACAGGGTCTGAACAAATTCATATAGACACATTCATATGAAATTCTAAAGATAACTTAATGACTATAGTGTATACAGAATTGTGGAAAGGATTAAGAGAACAAACAAAATATATTGAATAAACCAAGGACTAGCTATAGCCAGAAGCTATGTTCTTCTCTAGCCCCACAATTAGGGAAAACAGGAAAATGGTTCCAACACTGGCTGGAACCATGGAAAGGGGACACAGCAAGCCCTTCACCAAGGACCAAAGTGAAGAAACACTTCAGTATCTTTGCCCTCCCAGCCTCCAGTCTTCTGCTGCTGTATCCTTTGCTAATGCAACCAGAGCTAAGGGTAATGGCTCCCAGTGATACAGCCCAGGGTCAAAGACTGACCAACACTGGGGTGGTCAGGAAAATTGGGGGTGAGAGACTATTATAAGGTTCAGTACCTTCTCCTCCATTCATGACAAAGCTGAAGGATCATCGCAGCTTGAGGTCTTTGTTGCAAGGGTATGCAGTTTTAACTACTCCTCTGCCTGGTATTGTTCTTTATCATTCTCATGGATGTTATTTCCAAAACAAAAAAATTTGTAGAAGAGAATATTTCCCAGAGAAGCTACCAATTGATACATCTTATTTAATATAAGACCATACAATTCTATTCTTTTCCATAAACTACTGAAAATAATTTTTTAAAAAAGCATCCAGCATTGTATTCAGGATGTGAAATTATAGTGGACAGAATGAAATTATTTGTCCACTTTTGGGTAGCATTGTCACAAGGACTAAGTGTATATTTATTTCTTTGATTAGATTATCAGTGGGGAGGAGGAAGAGGAGAATCATAGGAAAAGGTATAGGGAATAAAAAGCATAGTAGGTAGCCACAAAATAGGAGGAGGTTAAGAATTGTATGGAAATGGAGAAGCCAAATAACTTATATGTACAACCCATGGACACGAGCTAAAGGGGGGGGGATGCTGGAGGGTGGGGGCACTGCAGGGAGGAGGGAGATAAAGGGAAGAAAACAATTGGGACAACTGTAACAGCATAATCAATAAAATATACTTAAAATTGAAAAAATAAATTATAATTATGAAATTGAAGTAGAAAATGAACTAATGTTGAAGCTTTTCTTTATGTTTTTGTGTATAGTCTCTCAGTGCTAAATCATTGTTAAATAATCGATGAACCACTTTGTGTGTGTATATGTGTGAATGTACGTGGGAAGTGAGGTTTCAAATAAGTGTTAAATCATAAAATATTAAACTTGATTAGCACTCCATTCTTTAATTAATTTTATTGGAGTGACATTGGTTAATAGGATTGTATAGGTTTCCGCTGTACAATACTATGATACATCATCTGTATATTGCATTGTGGGCCCACCACCCAAAGTCAAGTCTTTTGTCACCATAAATTGGACCCCTTTGTCCCTGTCTAATTCTCCACCCTACTTCCCTGTGACAACCACCATACTATTGTCAGTATCTATGAGGTTTTGTTGGTTTGCTTTTCTTATTTTTTTATTCCTTGCTTTTATACCCCACATCTGAGTGAAATAGCATAGAATTAAGTCACATGGCAATATACAAAACAACAAAAGGAGAAAGTAAATGCCTTGCCATCACAAGAGTTTTTTAGAACAAAATATGAGATCTGCAAGAGAAAACTGCCCTATATTTTTAGAGAGATTAAAAGATCAAAATAAGAAATTATGATATAGATTGGTCACATAAAAGTATCATGCACAATTAATGGACAATATATATCTTTAAGTCATATCTTCCAGAGGAAGGGAGTAACTTAAGCCCCAAAATACTTCTCATTTTTCTCCCATTTTGCCAATATTACTGTCAGATAGCAGTAGAGCCTCCATTTTACTTAAAAACAATGAGCATATCATACCTATAGATTATTAGGGGAAAACACTGGACCTCCACAACGAATGTACTAGTGAATGGAGAAATGGCTCCGCAGACAGAAGACGGAAAGGACGCAGATCCACAGCACTCTGTTTCAGCATGACACTATGAATGGGCCATGTGTCCATACAGCACAGAAAGAGATGATTTGTAATCTCAAAAATAGAGACAAAATATATGTATGTATGTATGTATGTATGTATGTATGTAAGCGTGCATGTATATAGATTGGTATATGTTTGCTCGTTTATAAATATAGACGATTGAGCCAGGAATAATGTGGCGGCATTTGTCTCCTCCTAATCTCCTAATCTGTGTCAATATTGGCTCCAAACAGACTGGTTGCCACTGTCAGCAGTTGACTGCATTAATATGAAACTGATTAAGAAGTAGCTAAAATGCTTATGTTCTAAAGTAAAGTTTATGACATTGCATTTTTTAACTTTTATGTGCTTGTGTGCTGTTAACTGTGCTAGGCAACTTCCCTCATTTACTTGGATTAAAAGAGGAAAGACCAGCATAATGAGAATGTACGTGTGGGAGAGAAAAATGAAAACACAAAAACTGAGTATTGCCTTTTTATTCTCTACTCTCTGCAAGTTTTGCTATGCTACAATTGAAACTGTAGGAAAAATAAATAAATCCCCAGGCCGTATCTAATTACTTACTTAGCCACCTGTCTTCCTCATAATTTAAGGATAACATAATAAAGATATTCCCTGAGCATGAGCATTTTAAATCAAAACCGTTCGTACTGAAAACAGGATTAAAATGGGCAACCTAAGTAAGATATACATATCACTCAAGTTTAAGCCCATTCAACATGCAGTGTCAAATGGGCTTTTCTAAGGTTTTATGGATTCTCTTCCCCATTTTCTTCCAGCCTCCCCTTAGTCCTCTGGGCTCACATCTCATTCAGAAGTAATGTCATGGTTATCATACAGATAATATAATGAAAGGAAAATAAAAATTCAACCCAAATATCTCATTTAAAAAATTAAAACCTTATTATGCATTTGCTCAATACTTCGTGTTTTCAACTCATTATAAAACAAAGTAGAAGTCAGAAAGAGAAAACAAATCATACATAAATAATAGTGACAATCATTACATCTACTTACAATGTTTGTGTGTATATGGTATATACTAAAGAAGACATTTTACAGTCAAAGATAAATAAAGTAATAAAGGATAAGTTAAACACTTCTCTCTGCAAACTACCCTGTCCAGAACTGGGTGGAGACCACTATGTTTGTGCTACTGGACCGGTTGCAATCTCTTGCCGTGGCTCAGGATAAGGGTAGTGATTCATGCTCTGGTGGTTTGACATTGCAACGGTTTCTAGTTTCTTCTGAAATATTTTTAAGCCATGCTTATGGAAACATGACATGCCATCTTTCACCATATGCTCACAGAAACCCAACTGTTTGCACTACTGAGAAAGTACATGGAGTAGAATTTTGACAGGAGACCCCAAGAGAAGAAAACTGAAAGATGGCATTTTGAATGCAAGACCATGTTCCCCCTCATTTCTATGTTTTTGAAAATGAGAATACTCTCTTACATTTAGGTTGATAAACTTCCGATTTGAAGTATCATTTTCTGACTTAAAGTATTTCAAATGTGTTTCTTTACTTGGAACCAATTGGAAAGAGCTACCTTTTACTTTACATTTGATTTGAAACTATAAAGACATAATTTCCTCCAGATCATTGTCAACCCCAAACCACAGAACCAGGAAACTAAGGTCACATCAAGCAGGAAAAATGCCAAAAAGGCTACACTTAGACATATTATTTCCAAATACATAAAATCAGAGAAAAAGAAAAAATCCTGAAGGAACAGCTTACCTATATAAGAACAAAAATGAGCATCACATCCTACTTCCCCTCAGAAACCATGCAAGCAAGAAGTGGAATGAAATACAACATTTAGTGTTGAGAGAAAATAACCACTAATCTAGTATTAGTTAGCTTGGCTTAGAATCTTACTGATTATATTAC